>DWEJ01000903.1:0-14521 GCA_018245835.1 Mysoria sejanus stolli
GGAATACCTTCCTGAAATATCGTACTACGGCCGGTGGTTTGCGTGTTTTCGGACGTATCGGTAAACGATTATTTATACATCGATTGGAAGGATTTGAGCGTCGAGCGCGCTCTGTGTGCCGCTACGTCGTCGGTGGCTCTCGGCCTCGTCGTAGCGCGACCGATACTCGCTTGCACAATGCCTTTCGAAATATCCGCTAAACACCTCTTTATAAATATTTTTTTACACTGCCTTTTACTTTCTTTTATATGCCTCGTACATGAATTCTATAATCATCATTAAATTAAAGATACTGTTTACAATCATAAACGTTGTTATGATTGTAAACAGTATCTTTAATAAAATCATAATGTTGCTACGATTGATTTGTAGCGTACTAAAAAATTTATCATTTGAAATTTCCTATCTTTTAGGACTTCAAAATGAAAACGTCCTTTATTACATAATAGTAATTTTAAGCTTTATCCGTTCATATAACGGATATAAAGAGTTATTAAAATAAATACTTTAACCACCTAAAGATATACATCGACTTACAGTAAACATAATTTATTTTTCAATTAAAAAACAATTATCGTTTAATAGAAGTTATATAACACAATCATATTTTCTTGCCCATAATCCACACGCTAGGTACCTACATGGATTGCAGATCGCAGAACACAAACCTAAAAGTATGTTTACCTGTGTCTGTCCTGCAATAGTACTGTAATTGAAATTTAAGAATCTACACTATTGAAAATAGACCAAAATCACCCGAGTTATTTACAACATCAAGTAAAATTTTACGTGTCTAAGTTTATATGCTACCCACTTCATTGGCAAAAAACGGAGAATCCAAAGAGCAATAAAACAATCGACGATAACACTTCAAGCAATTTGCGGAAATATGAAACAATAGCGAGCTGGCATCAAAATTTTAGTTCGGAAACAATTTTAATGAACGCCGGGAAAGGTCATTTAAATTTCATCGCGCTATGCGAGGTGGCAGTAGGGTCCTGTCAAAAACCATTATGACTACACCGACTTGCATTCAGAGAGTCCAACGGGCGTAAGGTACCAGTTGCCATTACTGCTCAGAGATACTACCTCATTGTATGTACAAGTATAGTTTAACATGACGTTGGACACAGGTCTCCTCTCAGAAATAGAAGGTTTAAACAGACTTCACACGCTTTAGACAACATTGTTGTATGGATTCTAAGATATGCAGGTTTACTCACGATTTGCTTCTTGTAGTCACCATAATAGCAAGTGATATTACACTTAAAACGCATATTCTGTAAAAAGGTGTCTTAGGATTTTAACCTCGGGTTCCCGGAGTGCGAGGATGAAATTCAAACTTCTAGACTGTCACTCTTTATTGCACTGCATTACTTATCTACATATATGTATTTTATTAATTTATCAAATATCTCATTGGATACCAACTATAAAGTTTACAGTTTAACCAGTGAGAGTCATTATTGTCGTTATTATATCGTACCGTCAGGTTACTTGAGTGCAGGCAGAGAGCACCAACCGCAAAATAACACTAATCTCGCAGACTTGGCAGAATAACTCTGCTAATATTTGTTCCAAATTTCCGTAGAGAATCCAAAACTGAATTTGATTCCAGTTCAATACCATTTATACAATGGAAATCTTTACCGAATTTCTCGCATACAATGAAGCTAATGCCCTATAAGGGGGGTTGCCCACCCCCAACAGGCAGACGGTTGCATGGTATTCTCGTCTGGCCTGATGTGTCAATTTAAATTAGTGCCTGCAATGGAGCCGAATAGTTAATACTTTGCTGAATTGGTAAATCGCGAACTCCGATTTAATATTGGGAAAATTAAAAGGTATTTTGTGTTACGATGACAATGTGGAATAATTTTTTAACCCTATATTAAATATACAACAATCTACACGCGCATTAGAGAACATTTTTTTGTTTATTCCACCGTTATAGCAAATGACATTTACAATTAAAATACAACTTTGTAAAGAGATGTGTGCTAGAATTCGAACCCGGGCCCCCGGAGCGAAAGGCTGTATTTCAAACCATTAGGCTATCACGGCATATATCTTGACTAACGCTGATGGCATTTCTGGTATATGAAGGCAGAATAAATTTCCCTACATTTATTTCATATTGCAATATTAACAATGAATTGCAACGATGAATCAGTTTGAAAGTTATAGTATCTATATATTTTTAACTTTTTAAAATGCCAAAATATCAACTGATATTTTATCTTTTTATTTACTTCATTAATAACTGAGATTCTTAAACATAAACTATAGTAATAATAAGAATTTAAGTGTGTTACATATGCTTTTCACTCTCGACCTCAATACGAGGAGATAAACGACAAAAAAGATATTCCTGTAACGGTGTTTCGAAAAAAAAATGCAGACAAATTGTGACAGGAAGCGAGCGCAGCCGGTGAGCACAAAAAATGTTCCGGTCGTTGACCCGGCGGCCGTCCGCGGGTGTGCAACCGCCCTTATACATCCGCTCAGTCCTTGTATATTGAAAAGTATTGTATAATATACAGAAAATATATACCAATAACTAACGAAAATATTCATTAGAAAACAATAGTACCACCAAGCTAAACGTATTTGATTCGCCTGCCCGGTAATGGACACAGGGTAACGATAGAACAAATTAGAACTATTTTTATATACAAAAAATGGCACTTTTTACTTTAGGTTTCCTAAATTGAGTGCTGGTCACCTTGCATTTTTTTATTCAATTTTAAAACTGTTCATTTTCGTCATTTTTTAATACGATACGCACAGTTTTTCAATACATAACAATTCGTAAAAAACCCCTTTTTTAAAACTAACTTTTTAAACAAATTACTTACTTGTATGTGCAACAAATAACAAAATATAGTACGTAATGTAAAACAATACAATACAAAATTATACACAATGTTATGTATTCTTCCTAAATGGTTATAACGAACATTCAGTCCATCAGAATTTGTTAGCAGGATCATACAAATGTAAAGTCCATATAAAAGACATTATGCAATAACAAATTACACAAATCTTGGCGACAGGAATGGAAGCACATGAAATCAATTTTCATGCTCATGCAATAATTCAAGTTCCCCTTCGGTGCGCTTGCGCAGCGTAGAGGGGTTAATGGGGTCGGTTACAAATGGGGTTGTTTTTCAGACACTTCCTACAATTGTGTGGGAGGAACTGAAAGATAAATCTGATTTATATACACTCAAATCGAACATAGTAATTAATAGCATTGTATAGGTATCTGAAATACAAAATTTAGCGAGGTATTCAGATATCGAAATATCGTATGGTAATATCGTATATTATATCACTCTAATACTTAACGTAAAGTGAAATACAAAATTCATATAATAAAATAGGTATTAAACACAACTACCGGTCGACTGAAGTATATCAATGCTAATAGGTATATTTACAGCAAACACAAATGGAAATTTCTAGATGTTGTTAAATAAATCGCTGTCCGTACTGTACAAAGGCCGGAAATTATATTCCGTTGTTATTGTAAACGTATAATTAAATATCGCATCGCATTTATTAGTACTTGAAATTGCAGTATTTTGCTATAAATACATAATATGAGAATGAATTATTATTCATTTCCTGTCCGTTGACGAGTAGCAGTGGGTCAAGAAGCTTTGCTGAGCGATCCCCAACTCGAATCTCTAGCGCGAGCAAAACTGTCTTTGGGAAGAATCCTGTTCAGCAGTGGACTACAGCTGATGATCATGATGAGTAGCGGACAATTATACAAATGTATAATGTGACAATATCTTTATATTCTTTATCGTGTATTAGTTGGATAAAGGTACTGAATAAAGCCTATTTTTTTTTAATCTCGTACGTCCTTTATCCGCTTAGTGAGTTTCAAACGGCTAAAGTGTTTAAATATTAAATATTTGAGAAAGCCGATTAATTTTATGTCTTTTATAAAAAAAAAATATTAGCGATTCCTAAGCTCAAACAGATTAATACGAACACAAGAAATCGTTGCTAGTTAAGTATTGACTTGGTATTTTCTTCATATTTTACGTCCTAAATATTTTTAATTTTTTATAATTGTTCAATAAAACAACAAAGAACATATGTATCTAATATAACAGATGAGATCATTTGATATTCTTTTACTATTACGCAATATATTTTACAAACATGAAATTCCGTAAGACTGAAACGAATTAATGAGCAATGCAACATACAACACCCATACATCCCAACACAGCATATAGCATGACGACTGAACAAAGACCAACCGTACTGCGCAATCACCGACACCTGCTGCCAAGGGCGTACGAACCAAAAACTATCTTACGTCATTGGTAATAGAATACAAAATCAAAACAGTCATGTCCAAATCACGTATGTTAACCCTCATTCCTCTCCCCCTTGTCGCTCTCCCCTCCTTATCCGCTCTCCCCCCCCCCCTCCCCGCCTTCCGTCCACGGTTTCAGCATCCGGCGCGTCACCTGCGCGCGCGCCGCCCTGTCACATGCCCTCCGCGTTATTGCTTTTTAATTCTCTCAGCTACGGTTGGAAGTAATGGACTTTTTACTTTCAGCGTTGATGGCCTGATGGTGATTCATGATGCCCTAATGAGGCAAGCGCGACAATGATAAAACTTTAGTATAATATAATGTCTTTGTTGTGACTTGTTTCGTTGGAAATAATTTTAAATTATTTGAGTTGTTTTTTATACTTTTATCGTCGCTGTTCAATCGACATTGGTGTCTTTTAAAGTGTTGCCAAAGTCAATTTTCCTCCAAAGTACCAATTTACTACTCGTGAAACACAAACTTTAGTTCACATTAGATAGATTCATTTATTTTACTTGGCTATTTTATACAATAAAATATAGACTCATCTGGTCTTTACTAATAATGGTAGAACGTATTAATTTTTTATAACGCGCAAAAGGAAATTATACTCCATTGTATACCTTATTCGTAAATCATAGCATAATAAATTCAGTTTAATTATAAATTTAATTTTCATTAACACTATTTAAAATCAATAAGTTATACAATTCATGTATACTAGTATAATATGCCGGTTGGCAAGCTTTGGAAACAATCAGATCGTGGAAGCACTGCTGCATACATTATTCAGAGACGGCTAAGTGGCAGAGCTATCCACTGCCTATACATTATTCACCTCCCGACTTGTCACGTCGACGCCTCCCCGGCCGGGGGGTGTCACTTCCAAGTCCAATTATGCATACGTTGAAATGTCACAGCCACTTAAAGCTGACCCTTAGACCCATTGGCCTTTTATTTAGGTGTTTTAGGAATGGGTTAGAATTGTGTCAGCGGTTCCTATTTCACTGTGCCTGGAATAGCATGTAACAACATCGAATAGGCTTCATTTAGTCCTTATTTCTGTAAATAAAAATGATGAAGTTCATTTTTTAATAGCCAATTAAAATATTAACAAAACTCTACATACAGCATCAGTAGACAACCCTGAAGTACAACCTGAAGCAATAAAGGATATATAACCAAGTATACAAACGTTCGAAGTCATAACAGATACCTAAAACCATAATCTAAACATCAATTAGAAACAGAAACAGACATGCCCCATGGGGACAGGTCACAAAGAGTACAAGTAAAATGAGTAATGACTCTTACTTTTTTGGCTGCATAATTTAAACATAGTTCATAAACATTTATTTATATATGCAGAAATAGAAAACAAAAGTGTGTTTCCACAGTTTATTCCTTCCACCCTGAAACCATTACTATCCCTGATATCAATTATTATTTATACTTCCATACAGTAACACCAATACATACTGAAATGATATTCAAAAAATTTAATAAACTAACTATATCCAGTTCGAATGCAATTTAACATCGGATGCAAAAGCGGAAATTATTTCCGGCTCTCGAACAACGAAAACCTCTTAACCCGATGGTTTGTTAATGAAAATTGAGCGACACACGATGTAACAGTCCTGATATAGAAATAGGCTTTAGCCAAGTCTAGATATCTAGGACAGATATTTTTGTTCTGAATTACACCTAGCGAAGTGATTGTTAAAGCAGTCAGAAATTGAATAATGATGTCAGTGACTAAAACTTCTTCTATTTTAGTCTATTCGTCTATTGATGATAATTAATATATGTACTTCAAGTAAATGCACTCGAAATACGTATTTCACAAAAACCAAATCTTATTATTTTGATTAGGTTAGGTTCGATTAGGACATATTTAATTCAGTTATATTTAAAATGAATTTATCTCAATCATAACTATTTTATTTGTATGTATCTCAAATGTTATAGTTTGATATATGAAATGATAGTATTTGATATATGAAATTCAGAAAGTGTTTTTCGGAGGCGAAAAGAGAAAAGTATTTTTTATATAATAACTTGGATTCGGTACATAATAAATGTTGCTGTCCATATTTTGAGTAAGTGATCGTGTTTGTTCAATCGTTCTGAGATTTTATAATCTTATCACTAGTTTAAGATTAAATTTTGTCTGTACACTGATTGAGATATATACGAGTACATATGTATGTATGTGTTCATTTCAATTAAACTCAGAAACACATTTTATAAGATAGAGAAATCAAACATAACTGAAAAATCTTTGTATATTGACTGCCTCGTTGGTCGCGTTCGTTGCAAGTGCGACTGCCGATCGGCAGGTCCCGGGTTCGTTTTCCGGTTCAGGCACTACTAAAATTTCTAATTTAGATTTTCTAGTAATGGCTCGGAGTCTGGATACGTGTCCCGTGTATAGCAATAGACTCACCACCTACTCCACTTTGGGGCGTAAACGTAACTGGTGAAACATTGGAGTGTTTTGCATTCCTTTGTCTACCTCTTCGGGGATTACAGGCGTGAAGATATGTTTACATTTCTTTACATATTTTTTTATAGTATTATCATAGAAAAATGACAGTAAATGATATAGAATCCGCCTAAAACAAAATAATTAAATTATATTGATAAATAAAAACGAATTATGCAAAAAGAGTGTAACGTTAACGGCAATTGAGTAAATTATGAAGCAAACAACGACTACGATGGATTTCTTAAGAAATTATAGCTCGTCGGTAGCCCTTTGTTACTGCAGGGAGCGTGAGTACCGTACGTGATTGATCGCTAACGGCTTCAATGATAAAAGAGAGCGTTTTATAAACCATTCGTTTTACACGCGTTAAAAACCATATTGATTTACAATCAGCGATCACTGACAATACGAAACATCTTAGCCTGACAAGGCACAAAGCCCTGAAACAATAATATCATTTGACTATCTAAGAGCCACTGTATAGGTAAATCACAGTGAGTCTTAACAAGTAGAACGGTGTAATATATTTCGTGGGGCACATGTCACGTGTGCGATGTGCCCGGCCACGTGCGCAGCCCACGGATGGGTCACGTGGCCCGGATCGTAGTCGTTATCGATAAGGTACGTACGGCAATGTTTTCTCCGGGGGATGTTTCGTACTTATCTCCGAGTTTATCAAGTTACGTCGAATTTTCTTACAATTATGACTGATATAAGGTATATTTCGCATCTTTATTATTGCTAGAGCGAAATGTCTTTATTATTGTCCTATCGTAACGGCATGTTGCTTTTGCGGGAGGTACACTGTAGCTAACACCGAGTGCTAAATAAGTTTATTCTAATATTATCTTTCTGCCTAAATCACTTCTCATGTATTCTCGCATATACAATCGAAAAAACGATATCATATTTGTATCTTTTTAACGAAGTGGTAATTTCATTTCATGTGTTCCTTTTTGTCTTCACCCACACCGCAACGTAGGTGTGCAGTAGGAGCTAATACAGCTCGCTTATTAGCTAAATAGCTTGATACAAAGCCTTTTCCTACTTACTAGTTGAGACAGTTTATAAAGTTCTATCACTGCTTCATAGAACTTGATTGTGTATTTGAAATGGTCTGTGACCCATCAGATGGCAAATTGCAGCGTAGGCCCGCGCTACGAATGGTTCCAGATTTTAATTCGTAGGACAGATACTTAAATGTGATGTATTTAAAATTTTCTTATATATGAGTTCGTGCCGTACTTATATAGAAAGTAAATACACGTCACTGTTTTATATTTGTAGGATATAATGTCGGATAATGAAATAATAATAGATCTTAATTAATCACTTTACTATTACATTTTATTTAAATAGCGAAATACGAACATGAAATACAACCAGTATTAAACAATTAACTTAAATCTTATCGGAGTTTTAGGCTAGACAAACTGGCAGAGCTTCCGCTCGCAAGAGGCTTTGGTTTACAACTGGGTTAAACTAGATCTTAATAAAGACGGACAGAAAGACTTATATCAACAAGAGCACAACCTAGAGAGTCCTTATGTCCATCGCTTGTTCCCTTATATTCGTTTACAACAACTGTTCAAAACATGTGAGCGATGATTCACAATCATTTCATAGATAATCAATTAGTTATGCTTCTGTCTTCTTGTAACCTCTACTAGATGGTGCTGTTGACTCCCGTTTCTCCCTACAAATTTAATATGCTTAGTCAATTGCTTTCCTCCTAGCGAGGGTGGTAATCGATGTGACCAAAAAATGGATTTGATAGACATTCGAAATAATGAAATTCAGATGGAAATAATGTAATTTGGGATTAATAAAAAACAGTAGAAATGGAAATAGAATTTGATGATAATATCACTTATAGTATTAGGTAATTTTAAAAATAATGACAGACACGATGTATTTTAGCTCATAATATATATAAAAATGAAGATTGTGACCAGTTTTTTTAAGTAATGCGTGCGAATATGAACAATTTTCTTTACCTTGTTATATTTTAACAATATATTTATATATTGTTACATATTAATTCAGGTAATGTTTATACTAGCTATATCCTAAATGTTCATCAGCATTCAGTTTGGCTGGTATTAAATGCCAAGTCCGCTCTTTGTTTATATCAATAAAGAAGAAATAATTGAAGAAATTATGAATGAACTCGCGAGATGCGACCTAAGTGAACGTATTTTATGGATTTTTTTCTTAAACTGATTCAATTCTAATAATGACTGCCTCGTTGGTCGTGTTGGTTGCAAGTGCGACTGCCGATCGGGAGGTCCCGGATTCGATTCCCGAGTCGAACAATACAATTCTAATTTAGAAATTTTCTAAGAAATTTTCTAGGAAATTTTCTAAAAAGTCGAAATTAAAATTAAAATTCAAGTAGTGGTTCGGAGTCTGGATATGTGCCCGATGCATGGAAATAGGCTCACCACCTATTCCATAGTGGGACTTAAACGTAGCCGGTGAAACGTGGGAATGTTCTGCATTCTTCTGCCTACCTCTTCGGGGATTAAAGGCGTGAAGTTACGTTATTTCTTATCTTAATTGATTTGTTCACTCATTATCGGTGTGGATGAGTTTAAAAGTCCTTACAGGGTGTATTTAATATTCTTTGTGCAAAGTAAAAGTAGCAGCACTCACAGTAAGATTGGCACTACCGACTGTAGCATATAAGTAATAACTTCATTTTGTTTTTTCAATGTCATTATGAAAAAAATAATAGGGTTTTGAAAATATCAAAATAAAAAAAATGTTCTTTTTCATATAACAAACAGTAAAGTATACGAAACTGTGTACATATTATATCTTATTCTGCTACAGCGGTATACATCAACACACAATTTCTACATGGCAAGTGTTACGTTGGCAATATGAGCTGGTTTTATCGGGATTTTCTGTATTATATTCAACCTTTATCCGCCATATAAGGTTTTCTGGATAAAATTCACTTCCGAATATATTGATAAGAGTTTTATTATGCGAAAATGTGTCGTAGTTCGCGTTATACCAGTTTCGCGAGGGCAAGTATGAGTTATTATTGGTGTGTCTTTTGTGCTGCTTGGATGATCCTCTTAGAGAACTAGTATATCAGGATAACATATTATATAATATATTTTAGAATACCTTTTTGCCTCTAGTTCTGTAAGAACTAGTGTTATTAGTCCTGCAACAAATAGCGTTTGCTTTATGTCTTGTTGCAATGTATTTGTGATTGTAGTCGTTTGTGATTGTAGTCGTTTGTGATTGTAGTCGCTTGTGATTGTAGTCGGATAATATTGCATCTATTTCGAAAGTTTGTTGCTCGCCGTCAGTTTGGATTCATGTAAAATAATTTGTGAATCAAGGTACTGATAAATGAGACTGCCTCGTAGGTTGAGTGGTTGCAACTACGATTGCCGATCGAGAAGTCCAAGGTTTGAATCCGAGCTCGGGTACTAAACAATTTTCCAAATTATTATTGCTAGTAGCGATTCGGAATTTGGATTTGTGCACGGTGAATGGCAAAAGGCGTTTTATTTAATTATTACTTATCTTAAAGTGTACTATATTTCGGGACTACTATAATGTCGGGTGCCTAATGTAAATGTGACTCAAGTATCTCTTAAATCATAACTTGTATCATAGCTTTTTCATAAGATTCAAATACATGTTAATGTCACGAAGACCACACAAAGATCAAAGGGCTTGAAACATGCAATGTTAGTTTAGCATTTAGGTACGTCATTTAATAATGTACTACGTTGGAATCCCGAGCTGAAAATATTATAATGAAGATAAACAGTGTTATCATAATATACATGTATAAACTTGGTAAATTTGTTTCAAACCAGTTCCAAGTACAAATTTATATAAGCATATTATGATAATTATTTCACGTACACATCTGTCGAGAGCCACTATGATAATTAAATTCATATTCGGGTGAATGTTTGTTTGTCTAGTGGTCCTAAATCCTGAATATGTTTCAAACTACAGAGCAAACACGATCCAGATTGTACCTTGTTTAGCATAATTTCTGGCTTGTAGGTATCAGTATTAAATATACAATATACCCTTTGCTCAGACGACTAAGATCAAAGTGAGAAATATCTCGTAAATAAGAGATATTTATAAGTTAAAGCTCAAAGTCAACAAGGGGTTGAGACGATCCATATCATTCTTAAAAGCGTCTAATTTTGGACATTTTTCCTTGCTTTTTATACTCATAATTCTCCAAGAAAAATTTTATACGGTTTTTTTTATGAATTTCAATCCATAAGCCGACCGTTTAAGGTATTTAAGGAGGTTACTGCTGCTTTATTTCTGTTTTTTTCGGAGTCCTTGGAATTAAAAATACCGACATGCTATTATTTCTCGTTGTTTCATAAAAATAAAAGTAAGCAGAGCCTTTGCCGGTCCTATATTCTAAGCATTATTGAGACATATTCGCTTATGTAAATACTAAACTTGAATTGTAAAAATTATTGCTGAACCTTTGTTATTTCAATAAAAGAGCAAAATAATCAAAGACGCCATATGGCTAAAATGTAATATGTATCTAGAGAGCCGTAATCATCGAGTCGTTCTTACGCTTCGGATGATTTTTTCTAATGTTTCCACTTTGAAGTCGTATAGACTCATTTGTTCTTGCAGCTGCAGCTAACCAATATTCTATGGTGAGGGTTTCAATACCACCACCGTAAGATCACCATCAACTTCACCACAAATGAACACACCAACACACATGCATACAACCGTATGTTTACTAGAAAGCATACCATGAAGAATACAACTAGAACTAGCCAGAACTGGAAAGTATAGAAAACGTATATGTATAATAGAAAGAGTCAAAGAAAGAAAAGGAAAGGTCACCTGAAAGTGACTTAATGTTTTTTCCTTACGTGTCGACTTCTAACAATTCGCTCTACTAAAAGCCGCGTAAAAGAACTTTGTTCTATAAATTAACTTTCTAATAGGATATACATTCATCAAAATCTATTGTCACTATTACCTCAAAGCCATTTAAGTAATCGTAAAACCATAAGACGGTCTAATCAAGTAAGAAATAAATGATCCTTGTAAACCAAAGGCCTGTTCCAGAGCGCTGTTACCAAAGATAAGCGTCTTGGCATGTGATGAAAATATTTTTTCGAGCGTAAAATTGCGATATAACAATATATTAGCCTTACTCGTGTTGAAACATGTTTGCCAGCGGCAACCCTTGCATCGGAACTGTAGCGTTAACAATTTTGACGAACTGCTGAGTATATATATTCGTCTACTTGTTTCCTTGTTTATACAATAGTATTTTTTCATGTAACCAGTAAATGTTTCATTGCTTTTACGTTATTGTTATCGGAGCCCGTATTGTCGTACGTAGAAACATAAATAATTTACATAAAAACGGCATGTGTTCTTCAAGACAAACCGAACTTCAGAGTAAAAGTTCTTCTAGTTTTTCGTCCAAAGAATGTTGGAACAACAGGTGCTTTATGATTCTCTACCTGGCCGTTATGGATGATCATGGAGTTAATATAAATATGTAGTTTCCCGGTCTCGGCCGTACATTTGGCCTCATCACGTCGTAATGACGGTGTTGCTCATTTCTCTACACATTTCCAACAATCATTTTCGTATGTAATCATGAGTGATTATTAGCAAAGCAGCTAGATTCGCGCACTAACAGCCACATTGTCCTTTCAGTTAAATTCATAGGTTTCTCTCAAGACAACTTAAGTTAAACGTTGGTTTAACGTTGAGGTATAAAGTTCATCTTATCACCATGACAAGATTAGTATTCCGCTGAGAATATATGGGATATTAGTTTCCAAATTTTTAATATTGTGAGTGTGGTGAGTGTAAAAAATAGGTTTAGTAATTTTGCTCATGTTCATTTATATTTTATATTTAACCCATGCTTAGGTTACAAAGGGCGGAGTTAATGCCTAATGGCATTCTCCGCCTATCAACGCATGGCAATGGCGAAAATATGCGGTAGGCACAACAAAACCGTAAATACTTATGTATTGATATAACATTTATATAAATATTGAAATAACAAATACTATACATCTCACATAAATGTTCATTTACATGTATATACAAATCCAATAAATATTATACATATAAAGAAATTACATATGTTATATTAAGGTTTTAAATAATGTAGTCGGAATAGTCTCTTTGAATCTTGACGGAGCGACTACAACTAGGTTTTCTGATTTCAACATTAATTCCATATCTGAATAAAATTACAGTTTAAGATCTTTCTATTATAAGCATAGCTATTGCGAAAATAACATATTACTTTTCAAAGAACAATTTCTAAGACAAATGAAAATTTCTCGTCGAAACTTCGTTTAATATAATAGAACATTTTATGTAAATGGGATTTAGTGACACGTGAAATTAATTACATGCGTTAATTATTTAAAAGACGTTCCATTATTAAATGTACGTAGGTACGCTATGGAGGTCACAGTCTTTGTTCATTGAAATGTGAAAAGGCGAATATGTCATTGGAAAACGTCTTAACGCCCGGTACTCTCCGCACGGTTGCCATGTACAAGAAGCAGGCTGTCATGCCATTTGTTTTATATGAACCCGATTTACACCGATCGAAGGATACTTTTATGTTGACTTATTTTATTTATTATCACTTTCAATACATTGTGTCATTTTTTGTTGTTGGATTCTAAGCGATTCATATTAGGTATTATGATACGATACGTAATTTTGATTCAATATTTTTTTCGATACATAAAGTAAGACGCTTAAGGGTAAAACGCTTGTATCTGGTGTGGAGGAAATTTGATAATATCTGAAATAATGTTCTTATAAGCATTTCCAGTTTACTATAGAAAAATATACACTTAGTACTAAGTAGGTACATTGAGTTGTATTAAACGATATTGACTGCCTCGTTGGTCCTGTTGGTTCAAGTGCGACTACCGATCGGGAGGTTCGATTTCCAGGTCGGGCACTACAAAGTTTTTCTAATTTAGATTTTCTAGTAGTGTTTAAGAGTCTGGATATGTGCCCGGTGTATGCCAAAAGACTCACGACCTATTCCATAATGGGAAGTAATCGTGTTCTGCATTCCTCTGCCTACCTCTTCGGGGATTACAAGCGTGTATGTAACGATTGTTATGTAAATTGTTAATTAATATTACAACAATGTAATTAATGTTAAGGGCGACACAGTATTATGGTTTTGTAATTAAGTTCAATAAAATTTTGTTAATTATTAATTACAAAAATAAATATCATTTTAAAATGAGTGAGGGAGAGTATAATATTACAAATTTATTTACTCATCCCAAAGCTCTACTCAATTTCGTAATAAAATACGATCGTTAAAGCGGTGACGAATTTCAATGATTATATTTCGTGACGCGGAAATAAATCTTAACATGATTGGGCGAATACATTTTGTCTATATATCTATAAAACGATTTTTTCCAGGTGAAGAATTTGTGAAAATAATATACTTTGTTGTATTAATTAGTCGACATGTTATTTTAGTAAACATATTTTGTTAAATAATACAACTAACTTGTTTAAAAATACTTGTCAAATCATAACGTTAAGATTGATATTGCTTTTCTTTCTATTCAATATAAAAGATGCAAACTATATATGAATGCATATACACTCGTATATGAAATGACAGAATGGAGAAAAACACAAAATAATT
>DWEJ01000904.1:0-14518 GCA_018245835.1 Mysoria sejanus stolli
GATAAATAATAATAACAATTTGAGAATTAAGATATCCCTATATAAAAATAACAGACAAGGAATTTGTCATCTGTGTTTGCACAATAGCGGGCGGCTACTAAGTTCAACTAGGCAACTAATATTGGACCGCTTCCTACAATATTAGTGAGGTTTTAATGATATACAACATCACTTTATATTGAACAATTACATGTTATATTGAACAATTTCAAACGCATAGGAGTGTAATATGTACTCCAACTTTTCATCAGTTATTAGTGACATGGAGTCAGCGTGAGCCTATAGTTGCAGACCGGGCACAAAAATCCCAGTTATAGGTACTTTGCTGTTAAATATAGAAAGTATTTAAAAGTATAAAAATACAGAACATTATTATATCACAATTTTAAACGGTCATTGCAACATTTACATGTTAAATTCTGATGTCATAGGGGTCGTCTATAAATTACCAAATCGTCGTCGTCTATAATTACGAAAAAATAATTTAAATTCAAATAAAATAATATTGGAAATCTGTTTAAATATAATAATTTTCTAGGTGTAAAATTATTAAATATTGGATGTCACATTAGTGAGAAGGGGGGAAGTGCGGGGAGGGAGGAATAAGTGGGGGGAGGGAGTGGGGGGATGTTCTTACAAGGTCTCTAACTGTGACAGGGACGTAAGAGGGGTCAAAAAAGTAATGAAATTCATGTAACGGAATTTATGGATGGCCCCAAATTGGTTAAAAAGTTGGTTGGTGAAATGGAAAGATTGGTTGGTTGGTGAAATAAAAAAAATGTTTCCTGATTAATTAAACATTAGATTGAGCTAATGAGATATGTTACTATCTATGTATTACTAATTATCTACAAAGAGGAACGCCGTGAAAAACGATGAAAGTTCCATTGCTTGCAACAAAAGCAACATATTTACCCGCATCTGAAATCGCAACGTAAACATATTTGAACATAAATATCCAGAAACATAAAATTTCCAATTCGATCTGGTGTTTGTTCTCTTCTATTCCATTACGGAATCGAATATAACTTGCGGACAACAATGTTGCCTGGTGCAGTCCCCAAGGCACTACTCTTTTGGTAAAGAGAATAAATAAAATCCATCGTGTACATGCGTTCTTTGTACATTTCAATATTTAATGTACGAATATGACAAACATTTGCACATCGTTTACAAATTGTTCATGACACGTCACTATCCTTGACAACAAAGACGGACCAAACAAGAACGGCCACGGCCTTGCTTCTACAATATCAGCGTCAAGAATAAGTTACTTATTTTAAATTCCTGTTACGCAGTTTCTAAAATACAATAACAGCCAAGGAATACTTTATACCATCAATAAATAATAGTATCGAAAATTACACAAAGGCTTGGGAACGAGTGACCTCTATCAAGCGTGTTCGTTATTCTAAGTTATATATTTTTTTTCGAAATTGAAAAGTGAACTGTGAACTATTGTGAAATGAATACAGAACGAAATATTATACAGCAGTGGTGGTGTAATAAATCATATTACCGCAAAATAGATGTTTTGAAAGAAGCGTTTAGTGTCACAATTAACACTTCAGTAAAAAAATTGTGAAGACTTCTCGTCCAGCTTCAGCTCTGGTTCTATTACATCAGCACTTCTGAGACATCTGAGAGGAATGAAAGTAATAATTTACATAGGTATGCAACTATGTACTATGCAAATATATACGCACCCCCTTTTTACCAGTTACGTGGGAGTGTATATACTTACATATGTATGTAAATTATTACTGGTATTAACCTCTGCCTATTTGTTCGGCGATTATGGGCGAGATATTATGTTTTGTACCTTTATTTTTGTCATGTATCAAATCTTTTTATGTATTTATAATATGTTTGTACTTTATGAGGAAAAACTGTAGTGAGCTTTCTTTGACATAACAGATTACATGTCCTTTGTAATTTCGATTTCATAGTAAATAATTATGGCTGAGAGCGAATGAACGCAATGCATTAAGCCGTAAAAGCCGTGTCACATTAGTTATTTTATCACGGATTGGAAGTCAGTGAGCGATGTAAAATCTCTTTATATTAAACCTGTTACGTCAAACATATTGAAAGCGTTAATTAAACATTTTGATCAAGCACAAAATGCGAGAGTAATTAAACGTCCGTTATACGGTCGCCCAAATCCCGTGTGTGAATCGGTGCATTCATTATAAACATTTATTTAACACAGAAAGCAAATTCACTATTATGAAATTGACGATTAAGCTCTTTCACTGAATGATATACGGCTTGAATAGTTTGTACTAATGTGGATGTCTGCGTCCGTTTGTTTTGATTTGTATCGTCGAATTGTGGGAATTGAGGAAATGAACGAATACAAGCGCTCTTAATAGAAATGAAAAAAGCTAAACCAAACATTATATTTTTGACATTTTCTTAAGATTATGACAATATTTTTTTTTATATTTGTTATCCCATTAAACACTGATTACTATTTTATATAGTTTTTTTAAATAATTATACTGTTCATTTCAAATTTTTCATACTAAAAATGTACTATATAAATAAATATAAGGCGCCATATTTTATCCGCAAGAATATTTCGTATATTTGAATATTTTAATAACGAAGAGCAAGGCGATTCGTAAACGAATCTGCTTTAGGTCAATTCGCCGGCCGGGAATTAACTTAGATGGGAATTCGCTCACAATTTGTATTCAACAGTAAGCACAATTGGTCCATATTTATACGGAAGTGAACCAACGTGTAAATTTTCAAGCATCTATTTATAAATTAAATAAAGTATCAGTAGTTTTAAAATCGAATAAGTAATACCTACGGGTAATTGTCAATATTTATAAGTTTTTTTATATAAAAAAAGAATCCTGTTTCAAATAAAGCAAAATTGACTCTAAAAATTAATGAATCGGACACGTATACACGTGTGTTTTTATTTATAAATGAATTATTCTTGGCTCTGTTTTGTATAACAACGCACAATTTGCAATCAGCAAAGCCGGTTACTTTACCTACAGACGTCGCTTATTTATAGAGCCATCGAGAACATTAACATAACGATATTCACTTTGCCAAAGGATGTTTGCCATGGAAAATTTCGAAGCGAATTTATTATGGGATTTAATATAAATAAAAGTTATGAGGACACTTACGTTATTCCAGCGTGGGGATAACGAGCATAACTCCTTAGCGGAGGCATATGTCTGGGATACAATACTCAATACTGACTACAATAGGCTCCTGATGATCATGATGAAGTTCAAACCTTCGTTATCTGTATAATATAACACGAGTAGAGACTTTCTGTCTTTTTATTTCTCTTCTTGGAAACATCCGCATATCGTTTATTTTATAATGTATATTTATATTATCTTAACAAATACCATAATATTATGTATTAGTAGAGATTAGATTCTCGATTTCCTGACACATGTAACATGAGAGTGTGTGTGCTATCTATTTGTCTCTTGACGAGTAGACAAGCTGTTTCATGTCCCATGCCGGGATACATGGTGTGGTAAGGAGTGACCAACGCCGTGGTGGCAGGTCACGGTAAAGCGCGGTCTGCCTAGACACAGATAAATTTTCTGCGAGAGGCTCTGCGATTCCCAAACTGCATGATCCTAATCAGTGACCATGAGTTGTTATTGAAAATGACTTTGTCATCCAATGTAAGCGTTGGCTTCATAGAATCTCAGGGGAAAATAGCGGCGAAAAAACTCTGCATCTTGAACAAGGTGAAGCAGTACTTTAATCTCGAGCACCTGCTCGTATTATACCAGGCGCAGGTATGATCTTTCGACCAACTGGATGCCTTGAATTCTGTGGAAAAACGGGCCAAACAACTTATTGGTAAGAACAGACTCATAGATTTGAAATTTCTTAGCCGTGAATATCGACACAAAATTTGGTTCCACCTGCTACATATTCCCATTTAACGTCTAGACATATGACAGGGTATTATTATCCACATCTTATAGAACCCTCTCTGTACAGGAATTATTCAAGACAGGTGAATAGGTACTTTCTAGGTAAGTGTGTAGTATTTTAAATGTAGTTTATTGACTAAACAATCTACTGAAACGTTTTAAGTCTGAAAGAACTGATATTGTAATGTTTATTACGTAGAGTTCAGTGGAGTATATTGATAAGTAAGTAAACTCAGAAATATTTAAAGGCTCGACAAAATTCGACATTTCGTTGTGTAAACGAGCACAAACGGTTATAGTTCTTTACTTTATTTATATAATTTGGCGTACATTAACATTATTCTCAAACTTACTTTGAAATGCTGGGCGTAAATAAATAAACAAACAAAATATTAGTTCACCTAAATACAGTTTGTTTTTGTTATAAAATCTATCAAGAACACAGAGAAGCCAGTAGGACGTAAGTACTCAGTGTATAAACAATGGACAAGATGAAAGAAGTCTTTATAAAATACTTCCAACTCGTTCATTGTGTATAGAACTCTCTATAGAGTTCTTCCATCATTAATGGCTAAGTGCGGATTGACAAGGTTCACACGCTGTAAGAACATTAACGAGAATAATAATTCTAAGGTGTTCCAGTTCCTTCGCAATGTTTTCTTCATCGTTACAGTGGATGGCATTTCCATGTTAAAATACGGATTTTTGTACAATGGTGCGCGTCAAGATTTGAACGCAGAACATCCCGAGTCGGATGCTTAATTGTGTACCACTAGGTTATTACAGCTTTAAGACATCCTTACCATTTGGTAACTAAGAAACGTATATAATCACTTACAAATATGTCTGTATGTATTTTGATACGCTTTTCGTTTTAGTTGTACTGCCTCTCAAACATATTGAATCGGTTCTTAGCAATGAAAATCGTATTTTTTTTTAAATTTGTCGCGACGAACAAGGCCGACCACTTGATACTCGTAGTAAATGGCCACTAAATACGTACATTTAGAACATTATAGCAGTTGCAAATATGAAATTACTTTTGATGGAGAGATCTTTTTACGCTTCGTTTCCGCTAAGTCTGGGAACATATCAACACACATTGTTTGTGCGGGTTGAAAACAATCGTGCCAACAAAATCGTGTCAGACTTAGAGTTATGTAAACTTATCCAAAGGGTCACTGGGACGGGAGATCTTCTCCAAAAGTACCAGGAATGGAAAGTGAACAGTTTCAGGTAATTAAGTTTATTTTCTGCATAAATGTATAGTAATTACACCACGTCACGCCATGAAGCGTTTTGTTCGTTTTTTATTTTCTTACGGACGTTAATATTAATTCCTTCATACCATTTACTCAACCGGAATAGGAATTCAGTTGAAGAAGCTTCAGAATGGAATGTATGTAAGCATTCCCTTTGTCCGTTTAACAATGTGGAGGTAATGTTTGCTGTTAGATCTCGATTTTATTGTCCGATTGAAAGCTTGCGGAGAAAACGAAATGAAAAGGCGAATGTCTTTTATTGTCTCGAAGCCTGTGGACATTAATTTAGCAGTAATATTGTTAACGTTAAAAAGATGAAAGTAAAAATTATGATCGCAAGGTTTAAGAAAAACATAAGAATTCTTGTTGTCTTAATTGTACATTTGCGATATACTAACCAAAATGGGAACATTACGTTACATTTCATTTATCAGTAAACTACACCAGCGTTGCTTGTTGTTGGCAGTCATCGACAATCTTTATAATCGTTTTTATGCTTCAAATTTAATTTGGATTATATTATATATGGTTCATGAAGAACAAAAATTTTTCAAAATAGGACTATTTAAATTCCTCCTTGGTAGTCGTGCACTCAACCTTATCCGCTGCGCTTAGAACCACCTTAGTAAGTATATAGTAAATATAAGTAAGTATAGTAAGTATATAGTAATACCTTAGTAAATATAAACAAATTACAGTACGGTATATATAAACCTATACTCGGTTACTTTGGTAACGCTTGGTAGTCTTCTAATCTTGATAACATACCCAAGTCCAACAGTAGATCTATAAAAATGTTGTTGATATTGCAGGTTATCAATGTATATTCATCATCCTGAACATCATAATCGACATCCGTATTCACATCTCGTCGTCAATGTCTGCTTTACATGTACACGGGTAACAGCATTACTACCACGTACGAGGCGGTAATGTAATTTGCCACAAAGCGTTTATAACACGCGTGTCCGTTGTCTGAGTATTACGTAATTAACAGAGACCAATTGTAATCTGACAATGTTAGTGTAAGCCATGGTCGTGGTCCAAGTATAGTAATCCGTTTGTGTCGGGGCGATACATCATTGTAATCGAATAACCAGTGACGTCGCTCGTTAGAGAATTTCAGTTTGCATGAAATTTGAATATTTTGGCATTTAATAAACTTTTGACGTATTGAGATAATATAAGAAAGAGATTACGAGTTATTTGTGTACCTTGCGTTTAAAGACTGAATATTTTTTAGTTTCCTCATTATCTAAATAAACTTTTAATATAGCAATGAAACAGTTATTTTATATGTTTATGCATGTGTTCTTGACTATTACTGATCTAATTATTGAAGTAATATCTAATGCACATTGATTACATTACTTATATGTTTCGAATGAGATAAGATTCAATTAAGACTATAATATATTGAGGACGACTTATAAATCAAAGTCATGCCGTCTAAACTAATCCATCTGACGAGCTAATTTAACTTGGCGCATGATTAATAGATTTGTTTTAGTTGCAAACTGATGAGTTGTTACGTTAGCTTAATAGTGTTCATAAGTAAAATAATATTTAATGACATCAGTTGCGATCGACGGAATATTCTGTGGAAGGTTATTTTGTAAGGTTCTAGGGATGGATGAGAATTATGCGTTGGACGTTATTGGAGCGTGAATACCGATTCGGTGAATTTGCGGGATTAAATGAAATGAAGCCATTCAATATTCGACATATTCACTTCTTATTTTACAGTTATTACATTTATATTCACTTTCATATAATTGTTCGATCAGCTGTATAAAAGCGTAATGGAGCATTGGGATGGAGTTACCAGCAGACTACTCAGCATCTGAAAGGCGAGCTGTGCTTCGCAAGGTTGTCAATGAATTGCAATCCACCACTGTTATCAATCTTGCAGCATTTATGTTGTATTTACTTTAATTCAGCAGAATCATGAGGGATCTCGCATCGGTTAGAATTTCCAAAGTTGTTTTCAGGTACAAAATTCGTAGAGCATTTTAGACCCATTTATTGACTCCCATTTATTGACCCCATACGAGTAAAGATAAAGTAAAGATACATTAAGACGTTTGATTGTAACCAATTGTAAAAATTATGTAAAAAAAAGGAAAACTAACGATATTATATCGTTATAATATCACGTTTGTATCTGGCCGAAGGGATAGGCAAAGGAGTTCAGTATTCTATTCCATCGAATGAATTATGGAAAGAGCTATTCAACGGGCAAATATCCGGATATGTTTACTGGATAATGTCACTGATCTTCATTGTTGGGAATAAAAAAAAGACTTTATGGAAATAAATGTATTATTGTTCTTAGAATCTTAAGCTCCATTTAGTGCATCCAATAGAGCACATGGCCACTCAGATACATTTCAGTCAATCGTTACAATGCAGCTGTATTGTTATTCAGATGATACATTACACACAACTCAATAATAAAGGAACTTCCATATTTCATAATTTTATACAGCATACGATGCAGATGTAATTGTATGAAATCGCTGTAACTTTACCATAATAGAAGGTTAGTGATAAGCTTTCTGAGACTTCAGAACAACTGACTATTGAAGGCCGTCCTCGACCTGACACAAGAGCGCGGTATCAAAACAAATAAATGTCATGTATGTATTGGTATGTATAATAAGCGTACTATTATTGTTTCATTACAAACAAATGGAATAACGTAAACTAGTTTCACAGTCGAGGGGTTCGAGATACAATAACGACGTGGAAACGTGTTTAGCTGTTATTTTACTCGCAAGTTTAGTAAATTAACTGGATGTATCCCCACACATTTGGCATATCATTAAATATATTGTTTACCAATCTATTGTATTTGTTGCACGGTATCAATTAAAATGTTAAACTCTTCGAATCGTGTCGTGTTTATATGTAGTCTTAGAATATATTTTGTCTTGATTTAGGTTCCAAGCCTTAGTATGCAATTAAATTTTACATCCCACGTACTGTATAGTAAGACTTAAACTTAACTGGTGAAACGTTGGTATGTCCTGCACTCCTCTGCCTACCTCTTCGGGGAATATAAACGTGATATTACGCTTTTACGTTTTGGATATTTTTATATGTTATCTCACGGTATTTATGAAATTAGTTGTATAGGATGCAGTTGACAAAATATGCCATAAGGCAGTCGAAACTGTTAGTCGCAGATCTTAATTAGTAAAGATACCAGCCACGCTGATACAAAAAACCGTTTGCAAGTGTGTCGCCTAATTACCTTACCTTAAAACATGATAAAATTCTGGTAAAACATGATAAAAGTCAGCCATTCCGTACTTGGTCGCATGGCGAACAGTGACGTATCCTCCTCATTCAACAGTCAACCAGACCCGTCAAACATTTCAAAATAATTGTCGGTTATATCTCTTTGAAAAATAAATTTTAACGGACGAAAATGCCTATGGTAATTCCTTTATTTATTCATAAATACCTTTGAGCACTTAAACATAAATAAAAAGGTATAAGAATGAAAGGTAATTGAAACGAAAAAAAAAGTTCAATCTAGTTTCAAATTACCCTAGTTCGGTGATACGAGTAGCCGGAGAAAAACTCTTAACGAATTACCAATATCAGTCGACCTACGATACCTCGTCGCTCCAAGTTTTGTTTATTCTGATATTATTATTATGAATATTACAGACAGAACTAACTGCCGAGACATTTCGAGATAAACATGGATACAACACACTTTTTATTACTGGTTTCAACGTGTATTAATAAAGGAGGAGTAAGCTTAATGTGATATTGTTTATTTTGATTGCTGCAAAAGTAATATTGTTGCTACTTTTACTGGAAACCTAATATATTTCCGACGAAAATAGGTGTACATACAATGGAAAATGACAACGCTTCTTAAGATAATATTTCGTCGCTCAACACAAATTCCGTAAAAAAATTAAATAAATGTGAAAAATGAAGACTGTTGTCTGTAAAATATGTCGGTATCAATGTTTACTCAGGTACTGTCATGAAACAGTCGCATTCACTAACCGCTAAAACAAAGGACCAGTCTGATATGTACGTATTTATAAAAAAAAATGTGACTTCACCCCTGTAATCCTCGAAGAGGTAGGCAGGTAGGTAGGTATTTATATTGTATTCTTACGTATTTATACTGTATTCATACGTATTTATATCTTATTCGTATTAAGCTCCGCAAGGTTTTTTCAAATTAACACATAACGTACATAAACCAATGTACATGTGATATAAATGAACCAGATAACCTTCAATTTCCCAATTTTGTATAAATTTTTCATCTCAATATGTTTCCAGAGATTGACGGCGGATCGATAGGGTATGCAATAAATTCCTCATATTGGCTGTTACGTCACTTCGATATTATACTTATAACGTAATGTGTATACACTACTACAACGTAAGAAGGGCCTGACATCCCTATATTACAATGTCTTGTAACAGTTTGCTTTAAAACAAATTACTATTATTAGTATACAAAAATGTAGACGAGAATGAACCTCTGCGTTACGTGATCTTGGATTGCAAGATGGCAGTATCGTATTTCACATGTTTCGCTTTGCTGACATTACGATGCTAGAATGTAACATTTATTTGTTAATGTTTAATACAAATAATTTTAATAATAATATAAGGGGTTTCGACTGTGTCAATTAAAGTAATCAGATAAATAAATATTACTTCATCGGCCGACCAATCCAAGTCCACTACGTTGCGATTAATTAAAATATTTGTATTATCAACACAACTGTCTTATATAAGTAAGATTTTAAAACAGATCACGATAAATCTTAATATTATAAATATGAAATTAAATGTAACCATGAAATATAAAAACAAAACGGAGGTTATTTTGTCGGTGTGGGTGTGTTCTCACTCCCGCCAAGTGGCTATCGTCCACCCCAATTTGTTCTCGAAGACTGACGTACGTTCTATAAGAGTACAATATATTGCTTACATTGACCGCGGCAGCTGCATGTAATGTGCGTAAGAAAGTTATATGAACACTTCGAGGTGCGAACTCTCCTAACTCAAAAGAAGATAAAGAGATTTTCAAGAGTTTTGGGCACGGAACATACGTTACCGTTTCCTTTTATGATATTATGAGTTTTGAATTTTTTTTAATATACATATGTATTTGCCAGTTAAATTACAATTCTATTTTAAGCTAGTTTTTTCCTCAAAACAGGTAAAAGATCACTTTTTACCTTTTTGACGCCTCTCATCTTTTAACCTGATCATTTCGTATTTCAATTTATTATATTAAATACAAAATGTTAATTATAAATAAAAGAAAAAAAAATTTCTCAAAATGGAAGTTCTCATGCTTGTTGTTCAAATACAATGTTGTCCGAAAAAAAATGCAATCTTTTTGTGCGTTCATATAAAAAGGCGCTCTGAGATGGCAGGTCTACCGACAGCACAGTAAAGCCACACGGAGCACTTCTGACACAAGGAGCGTGTGCTCGCATATTTACAGAACTCATGCCAGTGGCGGCATATAAGTTAAGGAACAGCTTTGTGTTTCCCAAAGTTTAATTAGCGTTGCCCAAATTATAACTTCGGTATCGTGGAGAAAATTTAACGGCTAGATGTGGCAGTCATTATGTGATTAAGAAAAGTTGTGTATAGTACAGTCTGATAAGCTGAGTATAGTGGTATGTTCGCTGTTAGCGTGATAATATTTTTAATCAGTGCCTAGATCTTGGCGGGTTTTATGGGTGCTACTAAACCATATGTAAGTGTATATTCTTAAAAAAATACTACATAGTACACAAATTCTAGTTATTACCTACTCAAGCAATAATAATTCCGCATTCTTTTAAATTGTTTGTTTAAAATCATTATATATTTTATCGTTATATTAAATCCTTTGTATAATGTAATGTGTCACCATTAATCGAATCCGCTTAGCGAAAAATAAAATAAGATTATATCGTATACACCGAAATATTTCTTGTAGAAAGAATGCCTCATCCATGCCTTATAATAATATATTAAAATTCATATGTAAAATATATATAAAAATGTCCTATGTCTTTTATGTGATCAAACACTTTAATTTTGCACTTGGAGATTCAGTAAAAGTATATAATGAAACCAGAAAATAAAAAAGGCCAGTAGTAGCATCAATATATGAACAGACACGTTTTCAGTATTGGCAGACCGTGGGTTTTAAAACCAGATTTAAATTTACGTTCAAGTTCGTAAGAAATATGGATCTAATATTGAAAATGTTATAGGAATTATCGTACCATTGTAAATTTCTAAATTGATAATAGAAATTTCAGTTCAAAAATGCTGTAAATTATGCTGTAATCCTATTTCCTTTTCCTATTATATTTATTTATTTATATTTTTTTAAATTTATTATTTATAATATTATAAACGCGGAATTTTGTGAGTACGGATGGATGTTTGTTGCTGTTTCACGTAAAAACTACTGAATAAATTTTAATGAAACTTTGCAATAATATAGCTTATGCGTAAGTAACACATAGGCTACAGTTTATAAAGATATTCTGTGAATTGTCCAAAATATCAAGCACACGTAAGTAGGATATGCCGAGCTGGCGTTCGCGTTGCGCTCCTCGGCTCTCACCCCCAGCTTCTCTGCTCATCTTTTTTGTCTAGGTATTTAATTATTTTTTCTGTGGAGAAACATATAAGTTATTTTTCATCCTAGAATTCCCACGAGGTCAGTATTTACGCGGGAAAAATTTTGTGACACACTGATTTCAACGTAGGCAAAGCCGCGAGTACATCTAGTCTTTTATATTTGTATAACGTTAATTACGTTTTTGGTCGTGTTAGTTGGAAACGCGATTGCCAATTGAGAGATTTTTCTAACTGAGAATTGCCAGCAGTGGCTCGGAGTCGGGATATGTGCTCGGTGTATGGCGATAGAATTCACCTATTCCATACTGGGACGAACATAACTGGTGAAACGAGGGAGTGTACCACACTCCTTTATCTATCTCTTTCAGGATAACAAGCGTGATGTTACCTTATAATGTTAACTATTGCAATTTTTATTTATGAATAGATATGCTCGCGGCTTCGCCCGCGTGGAAATTGTGTCACAAAGTTTTTTCCGCGTAAATACCGACCTCATGGGAATTCTAGGAAGAAAAGTAGTTTATTTGTTGCTCCACAGAGAAAAGAAAAAAAGCAAATACCTAGACAAAAAAGATGAGCAGGCGAGCTAGGGGTGAGAGTCGAAGGGCGCAACACGGACGCTAGCTCGGCATATCCTACTTACGTGTACATACTTTATTTACTCACCCAACGTATTACGAGCGATTATCACGTATTTATGAGCAACCGTATATAAACTTATGGCTATGTTTTATTATACCTCTTAAAATAAGCTTAAAATTAAAGAAAAAATATGAAATTAAACATGCCACATCATGTCGTCGTCGACCGACTCTCTAGGTGTAACATTTAAAAGGTCACAGCGCTAGCAGATTCCAGTTGATTTTGCCACATTCGGTTACCTTCAACAATCGTAGTAGTACACGACATTTTCGTGTACGCTACACTTTCTTCCGATTAACTTGTTTCCCGTGGGAATGAGATATTTTTCCGCGGTAAAAAGTAGCCTATGTCCTTTCCTGACGTCTTATCTATATTTATGCCAAATTTTATCAAAATCGGTGCAGTGGTGAAAGCGTGAAAACGTAACAGACAGATAGACAGACAGATAGAGTTACTTTCGAATTTATAATATTAAGTATGGATTTATGATACGTCTATCGATATATACATCAAGTTTGCACGATATAACATACTAATTTCAATGACGTATTTTATAAAACGACCGTGAGGTGATCGTTTGTATCCAGCGCGATTAGATTATTCTGTAGAAGGAAATATATCTTCGGCGATGCATGGACCGCGGTGCGATGGACCAACAAATTATTATCGTCCAGGGAGCACGAAATATCGACACGCGCCTGCGGATCCACCGCCAGAAATATATATGCATCCCGCTTCTACGGGAAAACCTACAGAATACAGAATGAATTATCCTAAAGCGAGCATATGCTATTAAACTGTCTCCACATTGAACAATTTTACACACGAAGTGGATGTAACGAGATCCTTGCTGAAATTTATTTGCTGAGACTATAAACCAAAAATTTATGCAAAATGAAAAGTCATTTTGCATAAATTTTTGGTTTATAACTGCTAACACAGCTACAGGAACATATGTACTGACATTGAAATTAAAGGCTGGAATCGCAATTTAAACTCCTTTACATGTTTAAGACAATTTTTTTACATATTTTATATTTGGAGATTGGGGTTGGGGAGAGGGTGTTGACTTTAGTAAGACGGTTCCGAATCGTTATGAGTACAGCTAATAAAAAGTGGAAGAGTTGCTTATAATCTGTCATTAGTTACACTTACACAATGCCATTTGAACAAATTACTCATAAATGCATGTACAAGATGCAGCGATCGGTACAATTGTTTAATGTAAAGACAGCTTTATCGTGGCTGCAAGCCTAGAAAAACGGGCCTAACATATATATAAAAGAAAGTCGTGTTAGTTACATTGAACTACAAAGAACGACTGAACCGATGTGGCTGAAAATTGGTGGAGAGAGCTTAGAACCAGGAAACGGACATAGGATACTACTGTTTAACCCGTTCGACTGCGTTTCCATAAAGTCACTATAAAATCTGGTACCTGTAACAAAAACACATGTGACATGGAATAACCAAACGCAAATGACAGCTAAACGTAATTTTGTCTATGGTTAAGTATAAAATTTGACAATATAAATTATGTCGGAAATAATTAAACACCAATAATTTGTATTCTCTTTTAATCATCCACCATCGAATTGGATCATTGCAACCTCTCGAAAATACACAGCACTAATTTTTACATACGTACTTCATGGGCAACATGAAAGACCAACTTGATCGAGAGAGATCAAAAGAGGTCAAGAGATCAACGCAGCAATGAATAGAGCAATTCTTCAAGATCTGCGGCAACTACTTTATGAACATCATGCGTTGGTCAGGCTTCAAGAGTGCTTTGGAACGCATGTGAAGTGATAACTATAAAGTCGTGATCAGAGCAGATGAACGACCATCTGAAACACACGAACGCACATTCGACGATCCAACAATATATTAAGTTAGTGAATACTTGCTAACACGCGATATTGTGCTTACACGTCGCGGTACTGGGCAATTTCAACAAATATCTGAAACACATCGTTCATATGACACGTTGCAGTACCCGCTGATGTTTTGGCAAGGAGAAGATGGATATCATTTTAATATCAAAAT
>DWEJ01000905.1:0-14511 GCA_018245835.1 Mysoria sejanus stolli
AGGTTAGTATACCATAACAAGGTTATAAGATATCTTGTACATTATAGTGTCAATTATGAGAGATACTAATTAAGGTAAGGTGTTAATTACATATTCGTATAAAGTTCTGGTAAACATGTACACTCACATGTCTCGTTAGAGATAAGTGACGTAACGTAACTTTATACCTATAATCCCCGAACAGATAGACAGAGGAATGCAGAACACTCCCACGTTTCACCAGTCACGTTTACGTCCCATTATGGAACCCATATTGCCATACACCGGGCACATATCCAAAAATTTAGTAGTGCCCGACCCGGGAATTGAACCCGGGACTTCTCTATCCGCAATCGCATATGCAACCAACACGACTAACGACGCAAATAAGTGATTATTAAAAATAATTAGTGTGGAAGTTTTTTTCCATAACCAAGGTATATTTTTTTCTAATCCAAAAAAAACGTAAGCAACAATTGCGAGAGGCCGCAATTTTCCTGGGTCGTTTTTTTATTATTTAGCAACAGGCTCGTGTTTGACCGCTATTTTACCTGATTGAAGATCAGTCGAAGATAAGATTAAGAAGCAAAATGCAATATAAAGATGTAGCACGTTTCAAATAAATGTGACTTTTCACTGTTGTCTAGAATAGTTGCGTTATACGAATCGGGGAAAATAGACGCCAGCAGCTGACTGTAGGAAAAACTATGGACATCTACGAACTACGCTAATAAAGTATCCACGAACAGGAACTTTGACTAGACGAAGGCGGCGAGGCAGGCCGAGACTCATCCGAGACAGGCCGAGACTCACTATCTACATGGAATAGGCCAAATACTGGCTAGTCAGAAGTCTCCGAAATCGGCGCGCATGTATGAAAAGAGTTGTGAATGTGGAGGAGGCGCGGCAGGTCTGTAAGGATAGAGATATTTGGCACTCAGTGCTTTCTGCCTAGCCCGTGAGGGACCCGGCGTGAAGATATGTATATATGTATGTATTATTTTTTTATAAATGATCATCAACAGAGATTACAATATGTAAAAAAAACAATGTACATGTACATATGGTTACATTTTCATTGCAGCTCTAAGAATAGATGGACGCAACATGAGTGTTCTAAATATTAAGCCTAACAAATATACCATATATGTCATATAAAATGTATCATGGTATTTAGTATAGATATATCTACCTGTAATCTTAATTAAAAAGATATTTTATTAAACTACATATATCTTATCGCCCGTAACATAGCTGATATGATATTTTTGTATCAAAGAATGTTTTACAAAGCATTTAACGTTCATCCGTGATTATGCATAGAACATTTCATATATTTTCTTATTTCTTTTCACTAATATTAGACAATTTGAGTAATGGTCGTGATGATAAACGATTAGACGCAATACATGCGCAAAGCATATACGGAATAACCATGACTTATATTATGTATGACATCATACATGGTAAAAGTATGTGGTATGTATTGACAGTAATGGCTATGTTTGTGTTTGTGTATAACTTTGGAGACTTTTAAGAGATTAATATGTAGAATTTTCAATCACAAATTTTATCGCTGAAAGTACATATAGGTAAATTACTTTATAGAATTACAAAATCAATTCTTGATATTTTGATAAAGAGTAAAAACATCGAAAATTAAAAAGAACATTTCCACCTAATATTTTAGAACTAACAAAACTATCGATACTTATTCCGCGATACCACAATCTAAGTACACGATAAGGTTGTAAATAAAAACATTTTGGGTAAGTTATTTTTTTTTGGTTACATTGATTCAGTTTTCGAAATCGATGTCGTATGCGAGCCCGAATCGCGTGTCACAAGGCTTGCGTTCATTTTCTTCACAAACAATCAGCCATAATTTATTTAACGGTTTCAAAACCCTACTCCGTGTGAGCCGGGCCGTTTGTTAACGCAGTTGGCGGGTACATGGATGTAGATTGCGCGTGGGCGGCGAGGTCGCACGTACGCGCTCTATGCAAACAATCAATGAATGACGAATTAATTCTTCACTCGTGGAACTTTATGCGGAGGTTTCGACTGGGTTGCGAGTTCCGACCGCCTCACTTGTTTCTATTAGAATAGCGCACATTATAATACCAAAATGTAACAAATTGTACATTTAATGAATTAATCCGGACGCCAAATATACATATCAACATCAGGTTACATTGAAATTTATACGACTTGAAATTCTATTCAGGGGTTGATGCGCAGAGCTATCACGAACACTAATGCAAAAATTATGTTTTATTTATTTATTTACACTACAAAAGAACATAAAACAAATCCTTGTATAATAACCCGCCAAACTACACAACAGTTTGTAGGTGGAGTATACCTAACAACACTTATGTTAGATGGTCTAATTTAATTAACACACAAAACCTGTGAAACATAAAAATCGCTCTCAGTGAACACAAGTCTATATGAGACCACATGGTATATGCCATCACACTATTTAACATTTATATATTCTTCTTTTTAGAATTATATCATTACGTCACGCATCTACAAGGCGGACCGAGAGTATATAATACAAATTTTAAACAACAATTTCAATACTTAAATATGTACAAATCTATTAAACATATGATTAACAATTACCCTCAATAATATCTATGTAGACCATGACTCACAGCTCGATAAATCATTCACAAAGGCAGTCTGTTTTCGGAAGTACAAGTATAATGATACAGGTGTTTGGACAGTGTATATGCTTCCGTTGTTTTAGCCAATATAAAGGTTTGTCATGCGCTCATAAACAACGTGCGCGTTCACAAGCGTGCGCCAGTGTCGCGTGTTGTGGTACGAAAACTTATTAACGTAAAACGTAACTTCACGTCTGTAATCCCCGAAGGGTTAGGCAGACGAATGCAGAACATTCCCACGATTTACCAGTTACGTTTACGTTCCATTATGGAATAGGTGGTGAGCCTATCGCTATGTACTTAGTAATAAATATTATACAAATATTAATCAGCACCTCAGGTCTGTAAGAATAGATTCTTAGTCCACGGTCCTGTCTGATTACTTCGTAAGGAATCTGAGGTGCAAATATTACAACAACATGTCATTTTGGCTGTCCAATCGGCTGTTTTCGATAAGGGTAGACAGAGGTTATGGATTTCTGTCGGCTTTGCTTTCGCTTTGACCTTCTTCAAGGACGTTTTCGATTTGATAGAAACAAATAGGTACGCCTCAATCTTCCACTTATGACTCTATATTTCACACGCCTTAAAAGTTCGTTATTCTACTGTTCGTCATTCTTTCTTCAATCATCTTCAAACAGGTAACCATATATTATGTAAACTATTGTATACACATGTATGTACCTGATATGTCCATGAAATTTATATAATTTACGTTTTAGTTTATAAGTCAATTTCGTAACAAATTGCATCCAATTTATTGTACCAATATCCAATACATACGAACACCAAAAACGATTCAAACGTCGTACAATAGCATAGCGTCATAGGATAGCAGAGGTATCAATATAAGAGACACGTATGTAGCTATTATCAGATAATTGGGTGGAAAAATTTCGTTATAACGTCGACTGGACGCGATAACGACACTGACGCAGCGCGAAAAACGGCAAAAAACAACATAAAACAAATTTGAAATTACATAAAAATAAAGTCATCATCATATCTCTACACGACTATACACGGTCACGTGGTTCCTATTTATACAAAACTTCTGTTATATGTATTTACCGGACAATGTAAATAATTCACTGACAATTCGTGATAAATGTAGTATTCAATCAAATATTAGAGGGTTGTCAAAGATATTTGAATTATTTACACTGTCTCCAATATCATGAATATTTCAAATAACTAATTAACCTGCTAAATTTGTAAAACTGCTCAGTATGTTATTGTAAATGATTCCTAAGACATGAGCGGAGCACGTTTACATTTCGGTCGCATTTTCAGTGTACCAAATGGAACAAGACAGCAGAGATATATCGCTGCATGTCTTGTTGCAGCAAATACTGTTATTAATCAACATCCGTCCGACAGCGGAAGTGGTAGAGCGAGGCAAAATGACCGACCACCTCCCAAATACCTCGTGTTTAGTTTTAGCGATTTATCTCTACATTCCATTCAAATTTGACTCGATCTGTTTACCAGAATTCCCATAAAGTAACCGATGTTGGTTCCAGTGATATGTGTAAATAGTAAGGATCGTATATGTACACACAGAGCACACCAGGGTATCCTCAAATAGGCCAGTTTAAAAGCACAGAAAATTTATTTTTTTACAAATTTGTTTTCTTCTACAACATAATTTAATTGTACTACAGACTACTAAAAAGTCTTAGAGTTCTAATTGAATTATAATGTTCTTATGTCCCAGGCGGTGTATTTAAGAGCACCCTTAGTTTACCTGTTTTACCAGCTTAATATGGCTAAACTTTGGTGACGTGCCCGACGCGACGTCGCCGTATTAAGAAACCGCCCAGGAGTACCGTCGCGTTGTTTCTATAGTGACGTTGAAAAGTCAACATTTGAAGGTTGAGAATCGTTTGTGAATTTAGGTTCGCCAGCGGTATTTAAATGGGTCCGGGGTACGCACACAACAGCGATTATGATGGATTGTCCGCGGCGCGCGTGGGCTCGGCGCGGCGTCCGGCGGGTATGCTAATACCCCATGCACCAGCTACACGGCTACCAGCGAGGAACGTTCGATTGTTCGCGATTGTGAGACACGCGAGTGCCGGCTTGCGCCACCGCTTCACGCCCGAGCTCATTGGCCACAATTAGTCGAGATTACAGTTTCCAAACGGCCTTCTGTTCCCGATTCGATACGGCGCACTAAACAATAACTAAATTATAGCATAGAAAACATAAAATATACAACGACTAACTATTTATATGTATTACAAAGTTGTATTACAAAGCAACACGAGAACATAAAATCAGATTTAATAATTCCTGTAATCAATACGGGAATATCACGGAGATCGCATTTGCGAATAAATATTGTAAACAGGCATACTGCAACTACGTCCATAATAAGTAATGATAAAAATCTGACGACAGTGCCCATGGGAACGAGCCGCAGATACACACAGATGCAAATAGACATCGACGTCTACTAAGTATCGCCCACTCATTGTTATTCATACGAATCGGACAGAACAATCAACGTTTACATTCGTGCATATCGTATTGACGTCCGACGACTTTGTAAACGGTGCATTATCGGACACCGAGCGCACTGGAAACATTCCGCGAACCGAATACGTTCAATAATCGACGAGCGAAACAATGGTATGCATGCGAACGTGCAAACAAACATTGGGTTCGCGCGGAGCCGCGCGTTGGAACAATGGCGGTGACAGATGTGACGAAACACAGTCCCGACGCATCGGAAGATCTGAACAACGTAATGGGCATACTTCCCGCGGTTTCGACGCGACTGTACGAAACATCGAGTATTTCGCAACACATCGCGCACATTTTGATGTACCGCCGCTGACGATCAATGAGCTTGAACATCACAATTTGCTCATTCGCAACCACTCAACGAAATGAAGCGAACCTAATCGTGTGGACATTTGCGAAACACGTTGATTGATTCTCCACTCATATCGTTAGACGTCGTTAAACAATGCTGTGAGTTTGTTTCTGTTACTTGTATTTAGTATTGACTATAGTGGCGACTCGTGGCCTCCGTGAGCAAACACGGTTAATTAATTATGATAGGAAAGTGGTCGGTCTGTAACTTTGTAATCATTATAATTGCTGTTATATTAATTACTATGTTCTATAATCAATATTATTGTTATAACATATCCGAGGTTCATTTTTAGCTATGTTAAAAGCGCAAACGAAATAACAACCCCAGATCAAATGTCTGAAATCGTTCAAATAACGCTCGATGTTATTTGGTTTTTCGGCTATGTGAATGGCGCCCACCCATTTCTAATCGAATGGCATTGCAATGGCGTACGTTGAAAAACTTCCTCGTCTCCGACCGGTTGGGCATACACCGGCATCAATCAATTGAGACCCTAAGATTATGTAGCGGTCTGCCAACGAGCCGCCCGCGGCGCTCACCAGAATGAGCTAAACTCACTCCATTCCACCAGTTAGCAGTAAATTACGGCTTAATTAAACATTCTCGTGGGCTCTTCTAAGCGCAGAAACGGCGCCGGTTAGACGGACGTCGTATCGATCCCGCTCTTAATTATATGCAATTTTCACCTATTCCACTGCAACCGAGTTTTATGCGGCGGTTACTCGCCCGCACTCGACACTGACGTGTTCCCGCGGAAACGGCGTTTTTAATGTCTCACAACTCTCACTAAATTCATTGCACAACGTCGGAATGGTATTGAACAACACAGGAACAAACCGACGGTTAATCGTTCGCATGCCACGCGTTCCGAAGTACGTCCATATAACATTCACACGAAGCCTTACCACCGAGTACGATATGAGAGACTGGAGTCATTCCATGAATAAAATAAAATATTCGGATCTATTTTACATGACGCTACTTTAAAATAGAATGAAGTATGCGCAGGTATTCACGCGGCTGTACGTACACAACAAATATAAACGGACAATGAACAAATGCGTGGTCTGAATACAAATATTCGTACCGATGGAGAGAGACCGATCTTCGCCGACGACGTTCGCACGGCGGGACCGATAAGTTACCGGCGGGACCGGCGGGATAAGTTATATTTCAGTTAAACCCGTAATAAACTTGTTGGATAATACAGCCACGGTTGAAACCCAACCGAAAGGAAACGCAATCGGCGGCACGCAACGGATTCGCGAGGAGCCGCGGGTATGTTGGATGTGAAACAAGAGTCGTAGTTACCGGTCACCAATATAATTGATGTTATCCCTCAAGCGATTTGTCTAAAAGTAATGAGTATTCAAATTGAGCGCGCTCTTTTAATGCAATACATGACAATGAACATTCGATGATTATGCATCACATCACAGTAAGTATATCCGCTCGTGTAGGTACCTATTGTGAATCTTTACAACACAAAATCACTGTAGATAACGGTCGAAACGAAAATTAACTCAACGGAAGCTTCAAAATTCCTGTATTTAAAGCGATTGATAAAATTTTACTTTACTAGGTTAGGTACTATCAAAGATCATAGCTAAGAAACGTGGCCCTCAAACGTTACATTATAAACTTCGGTCGTATAATATTACGATCGGCTATACGTCCGCAGTTAAAAATTGCAAGGGCTCGCTTTTCTGTTACCCAATAATTTCTAGCCATCAGCGCTATACAGAGGAATCTCATCACTTTTCATTTCGAACAAACCTATCTCATTAACAGGCGTAATTGAATTCGATCACATTGTGGGATATAATTTCGACGTTTAAGAGTTCTGAAGGGAGTCGTGTAATCGTCTTAGGGGTATGATTATTCGGTTAAATCCTCTACGGAGAGTTCTGTGCTGTGGTTCACGGATAAACACGCAATTACGAAATTGCCATTTGCGTTTTGTTGCTCTTTTATTGGCCGCATATTTTAACGGTATGTTTGCGCCCGGCCACGCTGCCTTATCGGATTGTTTCACTGCCAGCGAGTTGCGTGTGAGCGATCAATGATATATGGTTAGGAGTAATGCTATTATATTATATTAATGGCCAGAATGGTGTAAGTGAACAAATCAAATGAAATTATATTTCGAATGCGGTTTGATTATCTAAACCACCGAAACACCCATTCTCAAATTAATTCTGAAGGACAGAATAATGGTCAGATGCTAATATAAAAAGACTAATTCGACTATTTTTATTCTATTAAAAAAAATTATCCATTACGCCTGTAATCCTCGAACAGGCAAGTCGAGGACCATTAATCAGTTTCGTCTACGTCTCACCACGGAACTATCACTACTATCAGTATGGATTTAAAAAAATATATTTATTTATACATATAGGTATCATATGTTTATAATTCTACTGTATGTTTCTTCGAAAAAATATGTTTTTTGTTACTCTTAGGTATCAGTTGCTAGCCGTTGGTGCGACATATGCTAGCAACTCGAACAAACTCGCTTTTGATGGTGATACCACTGCGGGCTATCTAGGAGTGATACACGCTACATGTTTAATTTGTGGCATTTCGATCACCACACCGGTTTACGGCCCTAACAGCCCTATGACAGCGAACACGGCCCTTGTAATGAAGGGATGTGCAACTGGTGTGAACTTTTTGCGACGCAAAACACGAACGGCGACCACAATTATTGACAACGTAACATTTAGATAGCAATCATAAGGAGATTCGCTATATTAAAATGAACGAGCGCGTCAGTTACGGCAATTTTTACTGACAGAATATCATTGACATTAGTATCAGTATAACACCGTTGTGTGTGTTTGTAAATGTATGAATGTGTATACATTGGATATTAATAATATATCTGTTACGCAATACACTCATTGCTAACTTAATTTACATTTAATAGTTTTCAAGTGTTATTTTAAAGATACGTACAAAAATAACTAGCAAGAACACTGGTATGTCGCATAACAAAACAAGCGAACAAACAAACGAATATTTCACAAACGTCGTCTTACTGAAATGCTCTCTTGGCAGTACAATGATGGAAGTGACTATTACCGCTATGGGCAAACAAGGGCTGTCAAGTGGAGCGGTGCGCCGCTAGAGTGCGCTAGTGTAGTGCTTGCCATCTTATCCTCAAGCACCCAAGAGTTCCCATGTTTCATGTTTCAACCCATGGTGACGTATTGTAAACACCAATATTTACGTGATGCAAATCCTATAATGGCCTCACAAGTGGGCAATAATGCTTGCCCATTTATATGAGACATAAAATAATACTTGTACATAAGTCGTTATGTAATTCAGAAGTTTTAATTATGCTTAAGACGAAATATTTGCAATGAACGTTAAGTATGTTCTAGATATTTCTCATCTTCAGAATCGGTGTTTGTTAGCAACCAGTTATAATACCTCTTATATTTTTTTTATTTATTTGTGTTTAAAATTTAAATTAACCAATAAATCGGATCTGTTGGTTACGTGATCGGTGACTCTGCTGACTGCTGAGCCGGGGTTTGTGGGTTCGATATTTACATCCATGGAACATAAACTAACCGAGCAATTAATGTAATATTTCTAACCAGATAGTTACAACGCAGCAGACGTCACAGCAGTAGATCATCGAGGGTTGTTTTTATAGCAGACATATACTATTAAGGATATTATTTAACTTCATCATAATCATCTGTAAATGTCTTTTCTCTGAATGAGAACAGTTAAGGCCAGAGTAAGATAACAACAAAATGCAACTAAACGCAATTAACGCACCGCATAACGCATCCAACGCTTCTTCACATGTACTAATATCAACACATACACATGTTTGTAAATTCAACCAATTATATTTTTAACGCTTTCATTATTCAACCCGTTATCTACCGCTTACATCTACGCTTCCACACGGGTGATCCATTGACGTGAACTGTTTATGAGGTAAGTAAAATATTTCAACTTAATTACTTATATTATGTTGTTTAATCCTTTAAGTCGTATTGTTCAAAAGTCATAAAAATGGAGAATCAAAGGAAGACAGCAATATTTCAATGAGCCAAAGTTCTAATAAAATTTCAAAATATTATTATTAGTGTCAGTAATAACAATAGTGTAATACACTAGCTGATGGAACGGCCAAACTGGATATGACGAAATGTCAGGTATAATTATAATATTGATTGTGACAGATTTTAAATATGTAACCATTGCAACGTATTATATTACCAAAATGCGTCAAGAACGATACAAATATCTATATAATTTACACAAATAAAAAGCTGTTAATGAACGCTTCCCCACTGAGTCGATAAAGACGTTTACGCACTGACCGCTTTACGATAACGGACAGCCTCGTGGACACCGGTAAAAGATACATGCATCAAGGAGCATGCACATCACTCTTGTAAATTGATAAATGTAACCAGTTCGACGACAGAAATATTTAACCTCGAACGGGATCGAATGTCGAAGTCACCTTTAACCAAACTAAACCCCCTCTCATCCCCTTCGTAATAAATGATAATAGTGCAAAGCCACCCTGAATTAGCTCCTAATTTAGCCATAGTAATGGACGTTTTGACAGTCATAATGTAACGGACAATACGCCACTTCTAAGTAGGTATTTATACATTTATCACATTATATCGCGAGATATAACGTGATAAATGTAGCTCAAACTATATCGTTGGAGTAAGTTGACTCCATCTTCTCATCGAGTTAATGTCATATGTAAATAATTAAATACTAACAATTTTTATGAACGGAAGGGTTTGTTGGTGTCCGGGTGTAAAAAAATATCTACACAAGTATATTTACGTAAAATGCAATGATTAACCATCTGGTCATATGGCGCATTCTCTACATACTGTGGACATGCATACATGGAAACATAACATATGTATGTATATAGTGTGAATAATTTATTGAGATTTATGATCCAAATTTACTGATTACTGAGTTTATACTTGCTACCAATATTAAATGGAGATGTCCTAAGATATTTATTTATTTATTATTAATAAACTCAAATAGATCAATATTGACTTTGCAAAAAATCTGAAAAAAAAAACTCGAATCAAGATTAGCGAACCGCTCCATTTGATGCGATCGAAACACATCGGAAAAAACTAGTATTTTACTCCTACATATACATAAAAAAAATAACATATATTTACCTTGTTGTGTACGGACGCGTATCCAGAATTAATCTGACAGGTGTTCAAGTGGGAACAGGTTTCCATATGAATTTGATATGTGACATCGCGGTGCCCGTAGACAGTGCGGCTCGTGATGTTTAATTTGACGCATAAATTATCGTCGGAGATTTACTATCGTGTAACGCAATACAGCGCGCTGAAGAATAGGTATGAAGCGTGAATAAGGGCCGGTCATTAGGCGCTATGACTTCGTGGGCCGGTTGACGTGTACGCACTGGCAGACATCGAATGTGAGCGAGTTCGATGCGAAAAAAAAAAAATAAAAATTTATTATATTAATATAATCATGTTAAACAATATTAAATTAACTCTTATAGAAATCTCAACATATTCCATTATAAAATTTAATAATAATAACACCAAACATGTAGCTTTTTAATACTTATTTGTGCTTTTAAATAACTACACCAACTTATATCAATGTGTTAAAAATAACCATTAAGGTATATTTATCTATTTATTTATTTATTTATATATTTATACACTGTTTTCTCAAAACTTGTCAGCAAATAGAAACTTTGTACATGGATCTGTTGTACTGCATACTCGCATAAAATACAACATTTAGATTTATTGTCACTTGTACATGGAAAAATAATTATTATATAATTTTCCTATAACATTCAACAACTCTTATCGCACACCATCTCACGGTGAGACCGTACACGAACGCATCGCATCGAGACGTGAATATGTTTTATTGTAACACTAAGCGTTAATGTCCGTGGCCATTGTTTATTCAGTGACGTGATCTTACGTAACTAAAAGCATTATATCGCCACTCTCGGCCCGACGCCACGGTTACGTCCACCTGCCATTCAAGTTCACAGGCATCAGAGCCAACTTGATGTATCCATTGATGCTATAGTATCCGTCCAGTCGACGTTAGCATCATAGACATTGGAACTGACATTTGTTATATACATTCTATGCGCGGTTTCCTTTGTGAAGGTGCATTATTGTTTATTTATTTATTTTTTTACCATTTATTGTAAGCCAATAAGAAATCGAAACGAAAGTAATTATTATTTATAGTTACCGTATTACCAGTTACGTTTACGTCCCACTATGGAATGGCTGGAGGGCCTTATGCCATACATCGCTCACATTTTTACACTTCGAGCCAATTAAAAAAAAATTAAATTAGAAAATTTCTATAGTACCCGACTCGGGATACACCCCATCGGCAGTCGCGAGTAACTTGTTACGACGATCTCTGCTCAACTCTTATTCTTAGATTTTTGTACTTTTTAATTACTGCTTAACGTATTGTCTGGAGTTTATGATGAAAACGTATCAACACGCCGTAGCAGTATCGAATAAGTGGTTAACCCATTCATTCACATACACCGGACATAAATTCCGACTCCGAGCCACTACGAGAAAATCCAACTATTAATTCTAAATTTAAAAAATTCAATACAACGCGACCCGAGATTTGTTACTAAAACTTTGTAGTTTTAATAATAAGTGATAAGCCTCGTGGCTTATCCCTTATCGCCAGTTTCCACGGTACCAAGAATCAAAACATCTCGTTACCAGGACAAATATTAGTAGTACTACAGCGAAGCCCGTAATGACGATGTTAATATGGTGTTTAAATGTTCCTACGAAGCACTAGCGTGTGACGTCATCGCAATGTGGTTCTGCATATCTGAAGGACATCGAAAGGTCAAACGCACGTTATTGTTGGCCGTCATACAGTCACCGCCACTAAATATATTTTGCCTTTGCATATTTTTTTGTACTTACTACGTATTTTTTTATATCTACTTAGATATTATATACATATAACAACGCATGTTTGTCACAAGAATTTTGTCCGGATTTATTTTCATGTGAAGCTTAAAAATATACATGAAAATATTAATATAAGTACAAATATAATCTTGCACTTTACCTGTAAATGTAAAGTAATTAATAAATTAATTAAGTTACCAAAAAAAAACGCTTTTATATAGAGTTAGTAAACAAAGTTTATGTGACATCAAAACTTAATACACATAACAATAATATACACTTATAAACATTATATATTTTTTATACGAAAAAGGCTCACTACCATTAACTGGCGCCACACGCACTATATTATAATGCTGTAAATTGACTAAATTGTATCCTTTTACCAACTCAACTGTTCCACCACTGATGTGCAAGCGATACGCCATATACAGAAGTCTTCCTAATAGTCACTTGGTTCTCTCTGCCACCCCGTAAGGGTCATGGTGTGAAGATATATAGCTTATATTCTTGCTTCTATTATAGAACTTTAAATTCTCCTATTATTTCACAATGAGACACGTCCGTAATGACATAGAAATCATATTGACATTAAGCAGATAGTTGTGAGAATGTAACTGGTTTCTGTAAAGGATTCTTCTGCCATGTCACGCAAGAAGAGAGAAGTGAGCTAATATTGATAACTTAAAATAAATGCGAAATATGAGTTAAGAAAACGTAATAATAAAGGAATCACTGTCTCTTTGGTAGAGTGTTTGCAAGCGTGACTACTGAACTGGAGGTCCTGGGTTGAAATTACAGGTCAACTATTATTGACTGCCTCGTTGGTCGTGTAGGTTGCAAGTGCGACTGCCGATCGGGAGGCCCTGGGTTCGATTCCCGGGTCGAACACTATAAAAGTATTTTTGTAATTTAGAAATTTTCTGATTTAGAAAATTTCTAGAAAATCTAAATTAAAAATTAAAATTCTAGTAGTGGTTCGAAGTCTGGATATGTGCCCGATGCATGGCGATAGGCTCACCACTTATTCAATAGTGGGACGTAAAACGTATGCGGTGAGACGTGGGAGTGTTCTGCATTCCTCTGCCTACCTCTTCGGGGTTTACAGGCGTGAAGTCAAAGAAAAAAACTTCTTTTATTGTGCATGCATTTTATGTGAGGAGCTTATCCATAAACTGTTAAAGTGTTTTGGTAATAAATGTACCAGGAAACGGATGTAAAGTATCGCATTTTAATTAAATGGACGAACCCGTTTTCAAATGCAACTATCTTTATATATAATTAATTTATTATCTAGTTGTGTAACTGGAGCCACTTATAGAAAAACTAAATAAGAAAAACACAATAGCGCTCGGCCTGTGATTTGAACCCAGGACAGCTTGTTCGGTAGCCGGGCTTGCAACCAACAGAACCTACGAGGCAGAACAGTAATATGTGCTATGAATCTGTGTTTTGTATCTCGATATCGAAATATATATATATATGAAGTATGTACACGTTTATAAATTAATATAAGCATGCATATATATGTGTGTGTGTGTATGTGTGTGTGTGCAATCTAATCTGTTTTGTATCTGCTGTTAGCGTGTTGATTGCTATTTATCGCTCGGTATTGAACTTGACTTCCGCGGGCCCCTCCGCTCGATCCTTTCACCCACAACACGCCCAGATTCATTGATAGTTCGCTAATAAACCAAGTCTACGCAGGTACGACCACTGTGCCACCAGAACACTAAGCAGACCGAGGTGTTTGTAAACTTCTACGTTACATTGCTAATTGGTATTTATCGCACCATCCGTGTTCTTGTACAGTCCTTTAATTACTAATGAATATTTTAATTACTATAATGCAGGGACGAAATTGTCATTGGAATTATAATTCAATAATATGAGTATCGTTAAGAGTAATGTAACGTAACTTCACGCCTGTAGTCCCCGAAAAGGTAGGCAGAGGAATGCAGAACTCCTCCACGTTTCACCAGTTAGGTTTAAG
>DWEJ01000906.1:0-14509 GCA_018245835.1 Mysoria sejanus stolli
TTTTCCCTTCTCTTAGACGTTACCAAGGTTATATTGCTGTTGCGAACATCGTTGCATACAATAATTGGTACGTTGAGGTTATTTTGTGTTGAATTATCTAATTAGCGATCGCTCTCTATGAAGTCCTGATTTTCGGTAGTGCAGACGTTGAGGGCGAGCGGCACCGATATACTGTTGTATTCGTTAACTGTGATCTTGGCCTTGTGTAACTAGCCGGTTAGCAAACAATCGTACATTAGGTTATTTGCAATGACGGACGTATAACCGCCGCATTGCACACGTCATGGGCGGTAAGTGATACAGATTAAAAGATCAAAACCGGTCTATGAAGTCAACAACTATACCTCTTTAATTCGCAAGCTACTACAAAAAATAATTTGATTAAACACAGCACTAAAGCTGTCGTTCCCACAACTTGACAATACAAATTATCGTATTATTGAACATTGTAAACATAACCCGAGATGAGTGATGCAGATGAACCAACAAGTGCTTATCATGATTGCTATATAAAACAATCCGTACTAGTAATTGGTTTTAAATTTCCAAACACTAGTAAGAAATATATATTTTTTTATTTGAATATACCTCGAGATGGTTGAGTATATAGAGTGATCTGTGTTGAAGAGTTGGATCAGGTCAGTAAGGATAAAGATATTCTGTAGTCAGTCTGTACTTTTCAACTACATTATAAAGGAGCTGATATGATGGTGTGATAATTATGAATGTAAAAATAGCTTCTCAGGTCTGGAGTGAATAATTATATTTATCATATGGCTGATGATAAATCAACGTTGATCTTAAGTTTTATCAGCATGTCAACAATGAATTGGTTGTGTCATTTAATATGTTTGTAGGTGTATATTCACACATGAATAGTCGCGAGGGCAATGACTAGTGTGTTTCAGTGGTGCATCAACTACATTGTAAACATATTCTCTCCGGTGGCCACCGACCAAAGTGATGTATCCATTTGTTCAGAACATTGACAAATAATACTGTATCTATGTAGTGTTGCGCTCGTTTCAGATTCCTATATAGACCTTCATTCATAATGCTATCTGTATATTCAAATAATGAGCTAATAGACAAATAGTCTAATTGGTTCCTGGAGTTATCAATATTGTTAAATCATATCTTTGGAAATTTGCTTGTTATCATGCTTAGTCACAAACACTAATAAACCCATAGTGTTGTCAGTATTGTTAATTGTATATCTAAATATATATTGAGAATACATGGCAATAGGGTGACTGCTTATTCTATGCGACACAAGAGTATTACACTCCTCAGCTAGTTTTTGTTCATATTGTACAAATAGGTAATGAATTGTATGTAAGTCTGTTTGAATGTATTTGCTATTGATCACTATTAATTATCTGTTAGCCGCAAGAAAAATATTATTGGTATGATAATGTTGTAGTATTGATTGTGTACTCTTTGTTTGACACATGTTATGTTAATAATAATATATTTTATGTCTTGGGATGTCCCCAGACACAGTCATATGATCTCAATGCAAGCACCAAGAAAGTTTGTGTTATGGTACCCAGACTGCTAATAAACTTAAATATATATAAATAGAAATTTAGATTTTTCTAGTAGTGGCTTGTAGTCTGGAAATGTCCGGTGGCAATAGACTCATCGTATATTGCATAGACAGGTGAACATGTTGCTGGTGAAACATGAGAGTGTGGTGCCAGATTACTGGTGTGATGTTATGTTATATATATATACACTTAAATATATACTTACATAGATATTTTTTGTATAATATCCATCATTAATAGAAAATTATATAAATTCATAGAAAAGGTTGTTTGAAACACATTCTCAATACCTTTCAACTAGCGATCAAACCATTAATAGTTATTTATTGTATTGATTTCAAAGTGTGATAAAATTGAATATCTATAGAGAATATACAATACATGGAAATGATATTGAATTGCAAACTTCCTAACAGGAGGGAACGGCAGTGGTCAGGGCAACGAAACTGAAGATGAGGAACATGAGTTCTTTGATGCAGTGGAAGAGGGTGTTACCTCAACCATGGACGACAAGACTTCATTTGTAATTAAAGTGCCTGTGAGTGAATTCATGTTTAATATGTTTAATGTAAGAAGCCTTATATATACATTCGCCTCACAAATGACTGTAAAATCATTGTGTTTGAACATTGAAGAAAATTGGTTTATTCTAGATGGTACTAATGTTGTCAGTAATACTAAAAATAAAACCAGTTCAGACTACATAAAGTTGTACTGTGAAAGTACATTATGATGTGAATTGACATTGTTTTCTTATCACAATTGTTGTGTAACATATCATTGTTTCCTCATTGAATTTACATGTTCCATTATTGGTGTGTGATGATATAGTTTGGCCTCGGAACTTGTCACTGTTGGCCCCAAACATTTGAACATTACTATTGTATCATGTTTTTAGAAAATTACTAATAACCTAATATTTATCTATATGTCGTGTTGCTTTGTGGAATAATATGTTGTTTGATGGATCTATGTTCAATGGAGTTAATATCTGTTGATATTGCTTAACAATTTTACTTTTATCTACAGGTAAATAGAAAAAACAAAGAAAAAAGTGGGGAGAGTTCTGACGAGTCTGAAGGTGAAACTGTTACTGAAACTCAGCAGGTATGAAAATATGTATATATATATTTTTTAGTGTTTATATAATTTACCAAAATCTTAAGTCATCATTGGCTATTAATGAATTTATTGTTCCCTTGACTGGGTGTAGATCTGGGAGACAAATGCAGAGGCCAAGGTTGATAATACAGTCTGACAGGTAGATCAGCTCAAACTATACAAACTGGACATAGATATTCTATTTTTAAAATTATGAATGATCCCATAATGTTTATAAGTGGACATGCTGTTTGTGGGTGTGCAGGTGATATTCGTGGAGGACAAGGATCGCGCAGAGGGCGGCATGGGCGGCGCGGAGCCCGGCGCGGAGGAGGCCGGCGCGGCCAGCCGCGCGCCCGGCCGCGACCAGGACATCGTCGTGTGGGTGAGTTAATAGGGGTTCATTTATGTTTTTATATATGTGTTTTATTATAATCAGATTAGAAGTTGGAATAACTTTACTAAAATGCTTAGTACCTTGTATTATTTGACTGTCGAGTACTTTGTGGGTTGTATTGAATCCAAGCGATTGCAACTGAAACAATGCTTGTGACTATATAAATGCTTATAACTAAAAGTAACTAATTTTTATTTATATTTCATTATCTTGTTTATATTCTTATCAGGTTATATGATGTGAAATTATTGTTGCAGCCGCACGTGTCGCAGGCGCCGGCGAGCTCGGTGGACGGGCACCCGCGCCGCACGCGCGTCCCCGACAAGCCCAACTATCCGCTCAGCCTCTGGTCCATCATGAAGAACTGCATAGGTGAGAGTCGAAGCGGGTGCCTAGTTGACTACTGCGAGTTATACAGTGTGTGTTGTAGCTGGTATGTAATGACCCAGCGTTCGTTGAAATTCGACTGGAATTTAAATTTTGCAATTAGAATGTTACTGAGTTGTGAATGTCTAGGAGGACATCTCTGTTAATCTTCACTCTGTGCTACTGTTTTCCCACAGACACATTACGAATGTATCATAAATATTTTGTTTTATTCCATTTATTCTATTAGTAACGTACATATTATTAAAGTTTTAATTTTCTGAACTTCTTTTCCGTATAGTGTTTAAGTATGCCAAATTTCATACTCCTCAGACATACTATAATATTATAGAGCAAGTAAAAGCTAGTGTCTATATGTAACTCATACAGATCCATTATTATTCCCATGAGAACTGGTGTTTATATTAAAGTTTGTTCCACAGGCAAGGAGCTGTCGAAGATTCCTATACCAGTCAACTTCAGCGAGCCGCTGTCCATGTTGCAGAGACTGACAGAGGACTATGAATACTCATCGATCCTTGATCAGGCAGCCAAGTTCACGGATCCTGCCCAGCAGCTGGCCTATGTGGCAGCCTTCACCGTGTCCTCCTATGCCACTACAGCATGCAGGTCTAATTTTACTCACATTGGAGTATAGAATTACACTTTCTAGGCCTATAGTGTTTACACTGACTGATGAACGTGACGTAACTTCACGCCTGTAATCCCCGAAGAGGTAGGTAGAGGAATGCAGAACACTCCCATGTTTCACTGGTTACGTTTACATCCCACTATGGAATAGGTGGTGAGCTTATTGCCATGCATTGGGCACATATCCAGACTCCGAACCACTACTAGAACATCTAAATTAGAAAATGTAGTGTTTGACCTGCTGAGTGGCAGTCGCACCTGCAGCCAACACAATTAACAAGGCAGTTTACTGATGAAAGTGGTAATATAGATGATATAATAAAATGATATAATAATGAATCAAAACAAAACATCATGACTATTTCATGTGTGTTAAAACCCTTATTCTACAGGTTTATTACTGCCTGTTTGATGCAAAGCTAAAAAATACATGAATTCACAGATTTGAATATCTGAGCCAGCACATTGGAAAATGTTCACACATTAGGTAAATGTAGTGATTACAAAATGTCCCAGATGTCCATAAATAAATAATATTTGAATAATTCATAATGAATTACAGATGTAAAGGCATGGAGATAGAATCTTCATATTCTCATGTTTTCTAATAAGGCTATTTCTGATAAATGATTCAAGAATAAATCTACAAGCCTTGGCAAATCAGTCGGTCTGTTCACATTGGATCCGATCTCATGTAACACAATGTTGTTTAATGGTTACAGAACAAATAAGCCGTTCAACCCACTGTTGGGCGAGACGTTCGAGTGCGACCGCATGGCGGACCTGGGCTGGCGGTCGATATCAGAACAGGTGGGCTTTATTATACATTTCCCTATAAATCACCTGATGACAATATACAGGGGTTACAAGTTTTGAAGCATATGACTTCATAGCGTGCTTTCTATGAATTGATCAAACTGAAAATTTGTCCTTAGATATCGCCAAGTTTATACTAATCCATAATGAAGTTGATCGACTTGTAGTATATTGCCAACAATGACCTTTTTGGAAAGTAAACCTTCCTTGGGCGCGACTTACAATTAGTTTACACTCAGATCTTTTTTTCAATGGAAGTAACGTTCGGAGTGCTGATGCTTTATTAATTTATAATCCTTTAATGCGATTTTTATATTTATGTATATCAGGGGCAAGGTCTATTGTAAATTTTCATTTAAATATTTGAATCACAAATTTTAAGAAAATGAGTAATTACAAATATTATAGTTTTTGAGGCAGCCATTTTGACAAATTCAAAATGGCGGTAAACGTACAAGGCCTGTCCTGATTTGAGGGTGTTGATGCAATCGGATTGAGTTAGTGTTGGACTTTTAATTGAAATTTTAATACAAATTGTCTTTGGAGGCGGAACTGTGATAATCACTGAGTACAGGTAGCAGGTGACTGTAGGACACTTAACTATAATATTTATACAACACACACCCATAGAATATTTTGAATCCATGCAAAAAAGGTTATATAAATTAACGTTTATTTATAAATAGGGCACTGTAGGCAGGAAGATGTGTTTAAATCCTAACCTAACTTAATTATAATTTAATTATAAAAGCACTACTATAAAAAGCACTATTTAGTTGAAAGTGAAGAAAATAGTAATGAGAGATTAACAGAAGGGCACAGCGAACACTAAATGACACGTATATTTAAAGCGCAAGAAATGAAAGTTTAATACGCTACAAAACAATAACAAGTACGTCCGCGCGCGGAACCAAGTCGGGCGATGGAATGACTCGACGGCTGCTTCACCGCGCGCGGTGCGGGGGACAAGTACCGCTACATAAACCGCTGGCGTAAGTGGCCGAAGCGGAGCGAAAGCGGCGATCCGCCACAGCACTAATATTTTTTATTATAAATAAAATCATGCTATATAGTAAAGATGCTACACAACGTCCAAGAAGTTTTACTTCAACCTTGTGTCATCATTGCATACAAATTTTCTATTTATTTAGTAGTTAATTTTTAGACGATTATAGTTTGTACATACATTTGTACATTAACAAATATGTATAAATAAACTTATTAATAACCATTTTTACTATAATGACTGTATAACGTCCGTCCCTCCCCTCCCGACATCCTCATTCTTTCCAGCACTCCCGCGTGTCCTCGCCTGCTGAATTTCCACACTCAAAATCCTAAATTCCGATCGTCTCTTTTTGGCCACCGTTTCGAAGCGACACAAGCTCAGATGTTGTATGCGTGGCGCAGGTGTCGCACCACCCGCCCATGGTGGCACAGTTCTGCGAGGGGCAGGCCGGCTGGCAGTGCTGGCAGGAGTTCACTATGACTACCAAGTTCCGCGGCAAATACCTGCAGATCATCCCCCTCGGCAGCGCCTCCGCGATGTTCCTTAGCACCGGCAACAAATATACCTGGAGGAAGGTAGTAGACTTTTCCAAATTTACTCAAACTCGTTTCGAATCCTGCCCCGGGTTCTCGTGTAGCGAAGGGGAGGCCGGTAAGTGGCGGCGCGCGGGCGGCGGGGGGCGGTGCGGAGTGGGGGGGCGGACAGCGCGTGGCCGTGGCCAGCCGCCTGCGCGGCCAGTGCATCGCCATCGAACCCGACGCGCTCTGCCGCGCGCTCTTCACCGGCTCCGGTAACGCCTACTGCTGGACCAAGGTGAGGGGGCGGCCTTGTGCCCCCCGACGATCCGTCGTTTGCCTGTTCCGGTCCAAAAATTCGCCGAAATACTACAGAAGTATGACCATGAAAGATGTGATCATTCTGTAGTATTAGTCAAACAGTTTTTGGCTACAAACTTCATTCATTAAGTTTCTGGGTGGAACTGTAGTTGGCTGAACACAGTAGTCAAGGTGAGGAATTCCAGTTTTTTATATAACACATGTTGTACAATAGGCGACTTTAAAATTATTATTGCTGGGCTCTGTCATCTGATTTAAAAAGTATATATATTTAGCATAAAGTACTCAAAATTAATACTACTTTACGTTGTAGTATTACTTGTGTTTAGTGCACATTGCTAATGACAGTCTCAAAAATTATTTTTAACCCTTTTATCATTCCTTTGCTGGCTCCAGGTCTAATCTAAGAATGAGAGGGTTGACTATACGGTCTGCTAACACTTGCCAAGTGCAGGTTTGTTTGCAGACTTCATACAAAGAGAACTTCTCTTAAGACATCTAAGGTGTTCAGTTGTTACATAGTGAGTATGTTTCCCTTCCCCAGCGTAGCAAGTGGTAGCATAGAATACACAAGAGAAGTTTACCAGGTCATAGTTGGTGAAAATTGTTAATCTCTACCTACATCCTGTGTTTGTATCTATAATGTAGAATAATATTGTGTATTACATGTAACGTGTACATTACATTGGCAGGTGTCGACGACGGTGCATAACATAATCGTGGGCAAGCTGTGGGTGGACAACCACGGCGACATGGACATCAAGGGCGAGGCGGGCGCCGCCGCCGGATACGTGGCGCACGTCAAGTACCTGCCCTACGGCTACTTCAGCAAGGACACGCAGCGCAAGGTCACCGGCGTGGTCAAGGACCCGCAGGGCGTGCCGCGCTACGTGCTGCAGGGCCACTGGGACAGCCGCGTCGAGGTGGCGCCCGTCACCAGCGCCTCCGCCGACAACACCGTATGCAAGACCGGCAAGTTCGCGCTGGCCTGGCAGCGCGTGCCCGCGCCGCCCGACTCCGACCACTGGTACAACTTCACGCTGCTCGCCGCGCAGCTCAACGAGCCCGAGGAGGGCGTGGCGCCCACCGACTCGCGCCTACGCCCCGACCAGCGCCTCATGGAGGAGGGGCTGTGGGATGAGGCCAACGCGGAAAAGCTGCGGCTGGAGGAGAAGCAGCGCGGCAAGCGGCGCGAGCTGGAGGCGGCGGCCGAGGCGGCGGCGGCGCGCGCGGCGCCGGCCCCCGCGCCCCCGCGGCCCGCGTGGTTCGCGCGCCAGGCCGCGCCCGCGCACCTGCCGTTGCGCCACCTCTACACGCACCGCTACTGGGACTGCAAGGCGCGCCGCGACTGGGCCGCCTGCCCCGACATCTTCTAGCTCGACGCCACTCGGATGTATTATTTTAATGTCTACATGGAATTTCCGAAGCACCCTCGTACATAACAGATATTATTTTAAAACGTACGGTTTTAACGACTATTTGATTATACAGTGCATATTGTTTGTATATTAAATAATATTCTAAGAGATACACAGTAAGTGCGCCCAAAATAAGGCAATATTTATTTTCACGTTTCTGTTCGGTTAAATGATATTATCAAAACTGCGTCGTCTCAAGGCTGTCTCCAATGCGATCGACACGAGAGTAACAAAAAAAGAAAGACGGGCGTGTGGCTGGTCATCACCGGGTCAAATAATAATCGGTAATACATTTACAAGTGTAGAACAACAAAATGGCGATACGTTTTATATTATGTAACGTATGAATAATAGTGTTAATGAACATCGTTAAAGTTTACATCCCAGTTAATCTTTGACAAGTTGAGAGATGTCACAAGTGTCAAGTTGACGGCAAGTTCATAGCGCACACGCAACCCTTTAACCGCTTGAATTTTGGTCTAGTTGTCGTGCACATAGTACTGTTTATTTAATATCATGAAGCACTAAGTAATATGTAAAAAAAATATTTTTTTGATAATCGAAACGTAGAAATATCAGAAAACTGAATTTAACATGTACTTGTATGTGTCCGACTAATGAACTACATGAATGGAATATTCTGCAATTCGGTTATGACGTTATAAACGTTTGAATTTATTCGACCCAAGTGCTAGACACACTGACGAAATGATATTCATAAAAATAAGTATATTTGATTTTCTTAATAAGCCTGTATTCAGTGAAACATTAATTTTGTTACTTCTTATTATGGAAAAGTTGGTCGTTTGAAACTAAACATGATTGACGTAATCTCTTCTAATATTAAAGTTATTAATATGTATTATGTACATAAATTGAACCCAACAATTTCTTTGCAACATTTTACTGTGGTGGTTAAAGGGTTAATTGCAAGAATATTAAAAGAAATGTTTATTTATTTTCACAATATGGTATAATATAAGTTAAATTTGAAATCTGTTAAATATCTATTATTATATTTTTTTTAGTATATTTATTCAAAATCACTATAACAGATGATTGTAATGAAGAAGCGCTAAACAAAATCAAACATGTCACAGTAATAAAAAGTCAGTTCATAAATTGTTAGAGACGAAGAAAGTTGTGCTCGTCTGATTTTCATGATTAGTTATGAAAACATGAATAAGTTTTGTTAAAGGAAAACTGCTTGTGTTGTTTTATATCATTGTCAGGATAAAACTGATTACAATTCCAAGAAATAGCTTGTAGTGCGACGGCTGAAGTGGCATGTCAGTGCTGGGATTCTTTTATTTGCTGCACAAGCTAATAAACACGTTGGTAACGTTCCACACAATCGGCGGAGCGTTACCGACTCTGTAAGTGGGTTACTGGTGACCTCAAGTTTGTATCAAAATGTAACTAAACGTTGATCCAATTCACTCGGTGACTGTGTTACAAGCAGAGAACATGATTTTGATATCTACATGTGGTTGGTCTGAAAAGTATTTATAAGATCTATTAGAAATTGTATATTTCAAGTGGATGTAAGATAATTTGTTAATATTTTTATTATAATAGAATATTTGAATACAAAGCCATAACATCTGTATCATGTTGGTTATGAAAATAAAATGTCTCACAGAATGGGTCTTGCTTTCTTTTTCAATACGTTGAAAACTTTGTTGTCAGTAGACAGTGTAAACATTTTTTTTGCGTTATAATAATTTAAGATCATGCAAGGAGCAGCGCAAGTGCGAAATGATAAGCGCCGTACAGATAGCGTCACATGCATTTCAATTGCAATGTATATAAAATAGCGATGGTAGTTATAGGGGTCCCAGTCTTATTTGTTTTATAACATCAGATGTTTGCTTCATGATAAATGTTAGTTGACTCTTTCGTAGCTTCACGGATTTATTTACAATTTTAATAATTTTTGTTCAGAGGCTGTTCGTATTAACGAGACGATTAGAGCTATTGATGACAGACCTTCCAAAATTTTGTAACAATCTATAAATGAGCTTTTTATAAACCTGCCTGTTCAATGGTGCCTGCATTGGCCAGCACGTAATTCTGTTCACATAAAAGATCGCGTACTATTATTAGGATTTTTATGAGGGTATAACCGATTTTTATTTATACAAGTGATACAATGATTATTGAATATCTCAATTGCTAACTTCACAGAACGCCCATTAGAGATCACTTTTATGTAGGTTTTCTGTTAATAGAATAACACAAAGTTATAATTTCAACATTTTATTAAGAAAACGGAAACAGTGAAAAAGTACATAACTGTAAATTGCAGTTGGTTACAATATTATTTATACATAAACAAACATTACAAATTATAAAGTCATGTCATTATTACTCGTATCTCCATAGAAAAAAAAGAAATAACCAAATCTAATATATTTAGTTTGTATTTGCCTCTCATTAAATTGTTGCAGCAGCCAATATTAAATACAAGGTACCCAGTGCAACTTCATCAATTAAGCTATCTCAGATGTTTCTTCAACCAAATGAATCCAAAAAATTGTCAATGGACTGTACTGGATAGTGACGTTATTTCAAATGGTGTTTTAATGATTCAAAGAAATTTTCGGGCCAGATCTGGAGACAGAGTAATAACCCCGACAGACATACATATTAGCGGATAAATAAAATTTCATAAATACAGATGAAACGAAGAGCCATCGTTTCATCAATAAAAAAAACAATACTTGTATGATATATCATTGGCAGAATATACTTTAAATAAATATGTTTTATGTAAAGATTACAATTTTACCGAAGTATGAAACAATAAAATTAAATTATAATTTCTTATTTATACATTTGTTTATACACTTTGCCAAGAGCTCGGAAGCTGATCGGTTCGATTCCGAATAATTAAAAACTGTATAATTTTCGCTCGTAAAATGATTAATAACAATATGTAGCTCACGATTTTTTTATGAAAATATTTTAAATATTTTGAGGCATTATGCGTACAATTATTATTAGCCTTTAGTTTATAAGAAATATCGTAAATCAAAACACCTGTTACACAAACACGTGGCGCCCATAATTCGCCTTCGAACCACAAAATAACAATCATAGTAATTACAAATGACATTCAGTTTCAAGCACTATACATTTTTAAACCACACTTTAAAGATGAAAGAGCCATGACGAAAATAATTATCGCTTACATTTATTAAAGAACATTCCACAGGGAGAGTTATTGTTTATGGTTCCGCTCCGCCACCATATACGTACAACAGATGACGTTCATTTGATATTATTACATTTACACTCGGACTTCTAATAATCTGTAATCACTATGTATCAATACAATTTAAGTCCATCCATTTTGCACATATTTACATATTTTACAAGGGAAAGAAATAACAAACAATATTTCTAAACCTTCTGATATGAGCTATGTATCAGTTACATGTCAATATAAAAATGAGTTGCCATGTAATAAGTAGAACTGATTTTTGAGAAAAAGTTGAGATATTTACATAGCGCCAAAGCATATTTTAAATGAAATTATGAAATAAATTATATATGGAAATGAATACTTCGCATCGACGTTCAACATCAATGCTAAAAATATTTTTCAATGTAGGTACCTACATACATTTATAACAAACACAACGTCGAGAAATAATTGGAAGAAATGCAAGAGTTCCTTCAGGAAGTAGACCATGCTCTCGTACATACATTTTATTTGCGTTTTTATGCACTTTCTAAAGTGCATTGAAACATAACCATTAACTACAAAAATCTGCCTATGCAACAAAGAGCTTGCTATGAGAACTTTGTCGCTTCAATATCGGTTTGCTGCTTTAATTAATATCAAAGTTTATTTAAAAAATGCAAACAAAAAAGTGCAGACAGTAGTAAATTAACGCACGATTTATTCGATTTGAATACTTTTTGAATTAAGAGAAAAACGAGCATTTCTTCTGCCGATTGGAATATAATGTATTTAATCAGACTGTTTTTATGAGGACTTTCAACGATTATGTCTATATTCGTAAAATAACACCTTAGTTGATGATTGCACGGGAGTCAGGTCTATGAGGTGAAGATATTTGCCTCTCGGTGCTTTCTGCCTATCCGATAATGGACCTGCCGTAATGATAAAGTAATAATGATCTTCGCTGATCAATGTAATGTCCCAAAAAATGCGATTTATATCCGTTATGTAAAATATATATAGAACTCGTTACGACGCACTGCATACATCATAATGACTTTACATAACTAATATATTCTATGATCATCCAGTCAAATATTTGTATAACCCGTGCACGAAACGTCGGGAGGACCTGCCCTATAACGTCACAGCGATGTGTTCGTTCAGTACGCAAAACAACCTATGATCAGATTATTTAATACACTAAGTGACTGTTAACAACAGTATAACCGTATTGAAATTGAAAAAGAGAACTAATTTACAAAGAGAACGCTTAAACACGCGCGCAGGTGTCCGGCCGTCGCGCACGGGTTGTATGTAGACGGTTACGTAACTAGGGGACGATTTGAAAATCGAAACATTGAACATTTGAAAGATAGAAAGTTTTCAAGTGTAGAAATCACATAGGAAGGTAGTATACATTTTTTTTATACATTTTCTTTTTATCCGGATGCGAAATCTCAAGTTTATAGCACATCATATAAATATTTACAATAATCTTTCACTCGGTTAGTTCACGGGCCCGCACACACGCAGCGCGGGCGCAGCGCAATCAATACATCAACACTCAATATATATAATAATATGAGTGGTTTTAACACAATATTCATTACAATCTAATCTTAGGAATATTATCTTTATGACATAATAAGATCAATACTCACATTAAAATAAACATTTTAGCGGAGCGCCAGTATTTTAATTTTTTTTATTTTACTAGACTAACTTGAGGTGCGTTACATACACTCATCAGAATCAACTGGCGCAGGTATTCATTAATGTTGCCATTACATTAATTCAATAACTCTAAACAAAAGCGGTAACAAATTTAGATTTTAAGTTAACTTGTTAGGTGACAACATAGGGAAACTTAGGAGGGCTGTACTTAATCCAAAACTGAGGATCTCCAAGTCAATTTATACGTGCATATTATTATGTGGAAGTCATATCAATGTTGTGAGATGTGGAATACAGCTGCATACTTTACATAGTTCAATTTTCAAAATTTTATCCAATTCATATTTCAGCTTTTCCATGTATTTGTTCAACAAGTGTATTTAACGACAAACAATCCCGCATATACTTAAAATGTAACGATAAACCTAACTTACCATTAAAGGATCGTATTGGATCTTCTTAAGTGAAATCTAATTATATTTTACACAAATTACAACATAGGAATTAAGCTCAGATCAATTTTATTAAGATACAAATATAGGTTTTTTTACGGCGAGCCGATAAGTTGTGTATATATTTTGTGACTTAATTTACAAAGCTTGTATATTGCACTTGCAAATATTTTACATGTACTGGCAACCTCAAATTAGCTAATTAAAAAAATAGATTTCTCGCCATTTTTATGTCAGTTTCAAACTAGAACACTTTTTTTATTTTATTTACACCCAATCTTAAGATATTTTATAAAAAAATCTAATACCTTTATCTACACGATTGACGTATTTTGAACTCAAGGGACATTTTTTTCACTGCGGCAAACTTTTTGACGAAATAAAATATATTTAAGATGTATCTCAACAATTTACTGAGCATGTAACATTTACGTCCAATAGGACAAATTGCATTGCATAGCGTAACCATTTTAATGTCATACACGCGTATGACATTAAAATGACAGGGACGTTCAAGTCGTCACAGTTATCGTAATGGCGCCATTTTTGCATTGTTTAAAACAATGTAACGTAACGTAAAAAACTGCATCTGTAATTTATTCCAAAATTACATTACTACATTGCAAATAGAAAAGATAAAGATATAATTATACGCAAAGTAATTTTAACTCAATCCGAACGCATCGTAGAATAAATAGGTGATATATGTTATAAGTTGATTATCTTTACTGTCCGTACGATCTTGGGCGTGTTCACACGCGCGCAGACGTCTGAATTACCACACATCAGGGGCCGGACTGAACATCAGTGCCGTACCGGTCAGTCGCTGCGGCGTTAGCTGAGTTCGGTCTACTTCGCGTTTCCGTTGCAGCACAGATATCCTTTCATTAATTTTGTTTTTATTTCTTGTCTTTGTCTTATTTTTGTTATTGTTTATTATCTTTTCTTTCTGCATTTTACTAGTTTAAGTTTTGCTATATTATTGCCTCTGTTTTTATTGTACTTTACTGTAAACCGTGAATAAAGATTGATATAATTATTATTAT
>DWEJ01000907.1:0-14503 GCA_018245835.1 Mysoria sejanus stolli
TTGGGTAAATATAAAAATGATTTTTTTACAAAATCTTTATATAAGTAGGTATATGAACATACGAGTATATAAACATACAATGCAGTAATAACTGCGTGGAGTAGCTCTTATTTATTTTTTAAAGTTCCTTTCACACATGTACTTTCTATATCCTACGTCTATATAATAATATACCTAGGTACCCATACATATGTTGGAACGAATCCCTAGCCACGCAATGCTCCCCAGGTATTCAAATGTAACTTAATAAGATCACACGTAGTGCAACATACGAATTCGTTTAATATATTTCCGATTCGTGCTTTAAATACAAACCGCGGTGTGTTCATTAAAATGACCCTCGTGCGCTGCGCTTGAGAACAAGCTTTTTTCGTATTTTCGGTGAGAATTTCTTGTTTCGGCTAGACGTTTAATTGGTTTCGTGACATCGATGTTTCGTGACTTATTGTTTATGTGCATGTATATAATCATTTGACATGTTTTCTAGATCATTCTACGTATATTTGGACAGAAAAAGCTGCTATGGATAACAAATAAAGAAATTGATAATTTGCAAATCATTATTTTGTTCAAGTATTTCTTTTATTAATTCAAAATCAGTCATAATCTCAAATTGAGGTCAATTTTATTATAAGTAGATTTTCGCTAGATACGCTTATGTGCTATTTTGTAGCTTGTGTTACACAAGAAAAATTACATTATACCAGGGTACAAGAAATATTATATATGATTGTAAATTAGTAATTTTTCTGAGCGAATAAATTGCACAGAGAAGGGAATATTGACAATGCATATATTTAGAATTGTACGATGTATATATACATATAGCAAAAATATGGTAGTTGCGCGAACACGAAAACGCTTTTCTGGAATCTATCATTCCATTAGTCGAACATCAATATTCTTGGCATAGATATAAATGGTATAGCATTAAATAGGCGGATAACAACCCTCTTTTCCGGGGGTTGAGGCGTTGGTCAACAAAGCAAGTATTCCATCGGCGTACATTTTGTGCCAAATTGGAAACCGGCCAATACATAAATGGAATTGTACTAAGTGGAGTCATGTTTTCATTCGGTTCCTGAAGTTCGACGTTTCGAACGCTTGTCGCATTATTCATCCTTAACCATAATGAGAATTTATTTCATATTTACTAACATAAAAGAGCGAAACATTTTTTTTCTTTTTTTATTGTATTTTATAATTTGTTACGTACTCAATGTAACGTGCCAAAAGACATTTAATTGTATTAAAGAGACGTACAAAACAATTATAATTTTACAGTAGGCAATTATTTTGGATGGATATGTGCCTGCATATATGCGTTGATATTTTTGAAAGTTTTTATTAAATTATATCCATGTTGGGTCCGAGACAAAATATACCATTTCATCTCGTAAATTATAATGATGATTGTTGAATTAATACATTCCTAATACGTTGAACCTTTTTATACTACAGAACAATGTAGTCTCAAATAAAAGTAACATTCCACCTACAGAAGGGCGTTATTCATTTTCGAGGGATAATGTGGAACGCCTTCTTACTAAGTGCGTATTTAGCTTAACTTTCAAAACGAAAAAACAATGTAAGCTATGGAATTCAGCTCTACAAATGATTCTGCGATATAGAGAGTAATGATGGAGATATTTTGTTACGAAAAGATAGCCCATCTCTGCATAAATAATCGACAACTTTTTGATTTTATTAGGGAAGAAAATTTGTTATTCTTGCTAATAAAAATATATTGTCACTCAGGGGATGCTTTCTTTTCAAGAGTTCCTTTACTTCGAATTTGTACAAGAATACTAACATTCCGGCGCACATTTTTTAGTGTAATTAAATTCTTGTGCGCAGCGATTAAGTTTAATTTATTTACTACTTCTTACATTATAAAACTAGAATTAAGAATTTGATTTATAACAATATCATTGGGTACACAAATTATTAATATGTTTCGTACAATATTAAATAGGTACATTCTAATTAATTCGGTTTGTGATACAAACCTCTCTTTTCATTCTAGCGAGCACTTCACGTATATAAACGTATACATAAACTGAGAAATTCACACAATACGACCTTATTTACTAAAATGATATCTTGTATATAGTGACTATAGAATTGACTGTGTCCAAGAACACAATTAAATAAAAGAGATTTATGTTTTTTGTGACGGATCTAACTCACTACCTATTCAATAAGATAGGAATGATAGATGGATCTAACTCACTCCCTATTCAATAAGATAGGAATGATAGATGGATCTAACTCACTCCCTATTCAATAGGATAGGAATATACATATAATATCAAAGTTAATCGTTAGCGTGTACTACGCTCCTCAACCTATCTTTTCGAGAAAACACAGGCGTGATATTATTTCGCAGTTAATATATTAATTACGTAAATGATAGTGATTAATTTTTTTAGTATAGGTAATAGTTTTATAGTTAGATAGACGTGTTCAAAATATGTGTCATGCATAAAATAAAATTGTAGTCCAATCTGAATTTCAATAATGTTATTGATAATTATTGTCAATTCGCATATTAATTAGTATATGTAAATTATTATTTTTATGCGGCTAGTACACATGTTTACGTTCCCCAATATTTCTGTTAATTACTGGCGTCTAGCCAACGTAGAGTTTGTGTGTTCCGTATTTTAATATAGCCCCAGGCTAATATTAACAAGGCTGTTTGTTGCTCTATTTTTGAAACTTAAAGCTGCCTTGTTTCCAGCGAGCACCGCAACAAACAACTCTTTGAAATTTTGAAAGTAGAGATGGGAGAATCCGTAATATAGTTTATGTGTTTTATGAGTGTTTGAGATGTAGCGCGATGAGAGGTTCTGTTCATATGCGGTTAGTTATTATAGAACTGTTTTAAATGTTATACCTACTATTACAGGTGTATAAATAATCGCTACAAATAACTTAACAAACTCCTTGTGCGAAATAGCTAAAATCTTTAGTATAAATTTTTGATAAGTTCGATACCGAAAGTACTACACGTATATTTTTTTTTACAGACAATTTTGCTCCCTGTATCGATCTACAAAGCGCTGTGCATTCGCTGCCACGTAGCGAAATGTAGTCAATTTACTCTAACGAGTCCGGAGCATACGAATGACGTTTTCATCTCACAGCGGCGAGAGCTGCATTTCCTGTAGACGTCTCTATGTAGGGTGCGCAAAATTGTTATATGGGAACAGAAATAATTTTTTGTTTATGTTTGTCAACAGAAATACCATACATTCAGTAGGCATGACGTTTTTGAACATGAGCTTTTACACGTATGATAGAGTCAAATAGAGACACATTTGTAATTTATTTAAATTTATTAATATTGTTAAGTTAAAAATTATTTTGTAGTTTATTATTGTCCTAATACCTGATTATTATTAATATTAATTGTCTCAAAAATTTGTTTGTTCTGTTCTGTAGAACTGTTATTAAAATATATCTACTGAAAATCTCAACTTATCTTAAAGAAAATATATCAATGACTACAAAATTTGCTTTAACGATAAAGTTAATTTGAATGATAAAATCGCTGAATAATTATTTAAATGGTGAACATAGTAGGTAGATTTGGCGTTTATTAGGCGATAAATTAATGCAATTATAAGCACACCCGTGTTGTGCGCCGACCACTTGTTAATTATCATTGTTCATTATATTTGCAAACCTACCTTTTGCGAGCGCATTAATTATTAAATAACGAGGTATAAATTAACCACATATGTAAATTGTTCTGCTATTATTAATTGGTATTGGTTTCGATATATTATATAAAAACAGTCTTTACTTCGTCAACAAATTACAATTTAAAAATATCGTAACTCAATATGCAGAGTGGCACTCATAATAAAACTAATAGTGCACATAATAAATTTAAAGTATGTGAACGAAAATCATCAATATGCAAAAAGCCAATTAAGAATTAATAATGAGATATCGATTGCATTCACATTATTTTAATCTTTGTGTGTGAGCGCACTTTATATAGGTGTGTGTGTGTGTATTTCGTATAGGTATTGTATCATAATACAGTTATGCGTCATATTAGAATGTTTACGTTAAATTGTCTAAAATTTTTATTACCTAACACATGTTTTGTTTAATAACCTTTTGTTTAATAACCTGTTTAATAACACGAGCCGACTAAAAGAGACCTGAGGTTACTGGGTATATAGTTTGACCTTTGTGTCTTATAATTTCATCATCCTGCATAAACAAATAAATAAATAAAATAGAACAATAAAAATTAACATTACTTAAATATGATTAAAATTACAAGTTTTAAATATTAACCATCATATGTAGATTGCGTTTTTTAGTTGCAAAGAACGAAATAAATTCTCTCTATTCTGATTCTTACTTATTTTAGTTTGTCCATTTAATAATTTCACTAAAGTGTTATTTGCTTATTCAATTAACGTGTAATTTACGTTGGCAGGGCACGAATGTTCGTCTACACGCGACGTCAGCTTATGTGTTCAAATCGAAAAATAATGTTATGTAATTTGTAAGCTGTCGTTACTTTTCCACTCAACGCCTGCAATCACAGCTCCCATCTCACGAGATAATAACGTGTATTGACTCAGCGAAAAAAAATACGAATCAAACAAGAGTACCAAATGTAATGAATGTGAAGTTTTATATAGTTGCCGTTCTCGTTTCGCGGAGCCTGAGGTACCCTAAAGTGTGATCACAACACACTCTGTCACATAATATTGCCAATTTTATTCATATCTTTGGACTTTTCGGTACAATCGTAATGCGAAAGCGGTGTTAATATTATATTTTATACTCTGCGCGTGGGATCGGTTGATTAAGAATTTTAAATTCTTTGAAATTCATTTTGCATTATTTTTCAAATCCTGTAGGTACCAACTTTCTTAAAGGAAAAAATGTAAATTTATTATTAAAATTATTTTGGTGGGGCTGCTAATTATGAGCAGAGTTGGATTATCCTACTTTTCGCTATGCGCTTTTACTAAGCAGATAATACCTCCCTAGAAAATTTACCGGGTCTATATAAAATCCTTATAAGCCAAGTAGGCTTCTATTGGTTTAATGTGTATACCCATATTTTTAATATGCTGTACTAACTTGATTTATGATAACCCTGGTAAAGCCATTCGTTTAATTTCATTATATGAATGCTGATTATTCGACTAATTATTAAATTATTCCTTACTTATTGTGTATTATAGTTTTATTTTAAAGATGTACTGAAAATCGTAATATTTAAAAATAATTAAACTTAAATATATGAGCTACGCAACGCAATAAGGCTTACATTCAATTTTGATCCTCATGTAGAGCCCACCTTACGACTCGGAGGATAGAATATACCTAATAACAAAAATATTTACCAAAGCTCAAAGGGAATAAAAAGATGTCCCTTAATGCGGGCCCAGATGTATTCAACCTATTATTTGTTTCCCAAAGGTTACCTTCGCTCAGAAAATATGAATGCAAATTCTACTTTTCCAAGTAAAAGGATCGGTTGCTCTCCCTCGAGCCAATATATGTATGACACCCGCGGGAACAATATTATTAAATAGAGATAAATAGGTACAATACCGCTGAAAAGGTCTTATGGAGTTTATGAAACACGAAGTTGTAAAAAAAATGCATAAGACTGTGGAACGGGATTTGGAATATAATAATGTGAGATCGATGTTTAAAGTACATCCGCTGGCGAATAATATTACGCGCGGCGAATTAGAAATTGAAAGTTACAGTGTATCAAATGAGACATGAGTCAGCCGGGGCCGTGGCATCGACTACCGGCGCATATCAACCGCGTCACACGTTACGACACGATCGTAAAATCCGTCCGTCCATTGAGCAGAACAATAAAACGCGATTTGGATCAAACGGTGTCACTAGCCCGCCAAGTTCAAGTGCGCTATTAAGTTGCGCAACACGCAATAAACACTTGAAATAATAAAACAAAAAAAAACACATGTAGGTAAATATTCATCCATCGTAACGAGCGATATCATTTATTAATAGCGTGTGTATAAACAGTTTTATATGAAATGGTTATTTTTATAGACATCGGTCGGGTCGTAAAAACAGTAGACTAGAGGCAGACGGGTTTTACGGTGTGATTGCGAGGCGCGTTGGTGACGGATACAGCCCAGGTGACGCGGCGCCGGGGGTGACGCCGGCGATGACAGCGCCTCTCGCGGGTGCATGCATGTTGCCAATACGGGTGGTAAAGTACCTGCATTTCGTGTGACCACAGCGAGCGTAGTATACCGTCCGGTCATTGCCTGCTTCCATTAACTCTGCATATGTTTTATACTGATTTGTATGTATACCCTGTTCGCATTATTGTATCGAAAATTAAAGCGTGTCGTTTCGTTTCAGATATCTGAAGGTTGGATTGCTATGGGAGATGACGCAAACGATATTATTAGCAGGTAAGAGCGCAGTCGATTTTGATTACATTAGGTGTGTTAAATATTGCAAATACATATGTATTTATGTAATTTAGCACTTCTAACTTTCCACTTTTAAATTAATTAATTAACACCTGTATACATAACTAACATCAGTTTCAAATGGTGTCTGTCATTTGTAACATTTTAACATAATAATTAAATACCTTTACATACAGCAGCTGGTCAGTTATTAGTTGATTTCTAAGATAGTTAAGACAAATTAGAGGAAGCGTGACACAGTTTAAATTTTGTTTTATTTACATTTGATGCACGCACAATCAAGGTTTTAATTGATGTTGCCAAGGTGTTCCCGCTCTACGAGCGTAGTTTATGGTCGTAATAAAATATCTGTTAGTTGATGGAGAAAATGTAGGACATTGAAGAACTCCATAACATAAAAATTAATAGGTATAGAATCGCTTTAATTTATAAATCCTACAGAAACGTAAATGATACTTGTCTTAACACATTTAGCTATAACTTAACACATTAGGCTATAGCCTAAGCGCACGTACTACAGAATTTCGTGAGTGTATTAAAAATGAATAAAAGTATACTAAAGTATAACTTGTGTGTAATAAATTTATGTTTACAATCTTAGTTACCTTTGTTGAAACATTGTTATTTGGTAGCAAAATTAGCGTAACTGAAAACAATTAGGAAGCAGATTTAGTTATTTTAAAAAACAAGATACACTTTAAATATTAATAGGTTCAAAATGCTTGAGATCGTTGACCTCACTACTATAATAGTTATGAAAATTACTGCAAAATAAAGCCATAACCGGGGCATATTATTTTATTAAACAATATATTAATTAATCACATTGCTTAGAGCAGTAACCGCGTAAGTACTTACCTATATGTTTCCTGTTATCGTATTGCTGTTTTTATGCCTTGTTGTTCATGTAAATACTCATTCATATAATTATGATTTAAACATAATGATGAATTATTTTATTCATAAAGATAACAAAACTAATTAATTACTCTGCTTTATACAATGCAATTAAATATATAAAATTAATTGTTTAAACGTCTAGTTTTTATGCGGGAAATATGTATTGTATGCTATATTTATTAACTAGTATTATACTGTGGTAGGTACGTATTATCCAGTATAAATTGCAATTTAGTGTAAGGAATAATTGTTTTTTTTGAACCATAACGAAAGGTCTTGAAATGTGATACCTACGCATTTGAGAAATTAGTGAAGAATGTCAAATAACGTCATTTTTTCGATGATTGATACTTGGTACTAAGTGTTTTTGTCTACAACGCAAGAGACATGGTTTAAAAACTGTGTAATAATAATAAATTTAATAAATTACATTATGAATTAACAGCGTAACATTATATTTAAAACTGCTATTATTTCTGTGAAAATCAAACATACGGTGAAAGCAAAGTGAATGAAGTAGGAATTTAATGTTGACGTCAAACCATCGCGTGCAACAGATACATATGTGTACGAAACGAATGATATTAAACATTTCATTATCGCATCGCGTGCGGAGTGGTTGGCTGACGGTAGACGCGTTTAACCGTCGAAGATATCGTTTGCAAGATGGAATTGATGTTTTCACAGTCCATCGGTCGGTAGCCGGTTTCAGTCACGACTCGTTTCGGACGTCCATTTACCATCCAGTTGCATCCGCTTTATTTTTTTTGCTTTATTTTAAATTTCTATTTCTTCGGTTACATAAAAATTTCACATCCAAACTTTTCATGTTTTTATTATGGAATTGTTTTTCTATGTTTCCTCGACTAAGCATACGTTTTTAATAACCATTCCAATAGCAATAATATTAATTTCTATTGATTATGCAATCCTGTTTGATATAAAACCGAAAAGCATAGAAATGAAATAATTAAATTTTGTCCTGCTTTTTATATAGTCGGTTTAGAAAGCAAATTTAAAGAAGTATTGTTAAAAAGTGAATACAATTAATCACTATGTTGAATTCAATCGGTTATTGAACTACATATCTCTCAGTCAGGATATTTCACCGAAAAAATAAAAAAAACCGAAGACAGTGGTAAAATTAGTGCGCTATACAATTTCCTTTATTCACGCTGATATTCTGGTAGGCACAGATGTCAGCGGGAATATAATAAGGATTGCGTTGCCGCAAGCGATATCTCCGCGGACGGAGCCTGTGGGTAATGAGCGTTGCGCGCTTTGGTTGATATTCCTTGGCCATTTCATTTCCAGATGTAAGTAGATGGCACTTGGCTCCACCGTTCTTACCCATCACGACACCGTGTTTTGTAAGAATTGAGTAATCTTTATAATTCCCCATTGAAAAAATACAATCAATGTTATTATCATATCATAACGCCAAGTTTCTTACAGGGTAAACACAGAGAGCCGAATGCTAATCATCTGTATATATATGTCTTTATAAAGCTGATATTTATATGTTTCTGTTCGGGTATGTTGGGCTTGAGTCCGAAGACTGAGGACGCACCAGCCTGGTGAATGCTGTTCGTATTTGTGTCCTGAGTATTTCTTATAAATTTATTATCAATATTTTTTATCATATTTTATTTATATCTTTTTTAATTAATTTAAATTAATTTCATACACGCGCGCCGGTCTCGTAGTTTTCTGACATTCGGACTTCTGACAACAATTAAATCTAACACAGGTGCCGAGCTAAAAATGAAATAATGAATTTTATAAGCCTACTTATGTAAAAAATAGTTATGAAGCAATATTTTGTGATAGGTACCTATCTACTTATGTAGGCACTACCAGAAGTTATGTTACCTAATATTTCTATCTATCTATGTAGGTATAAGTGATATTATATTTTTTCTAGTAGAACTACTAATTAATTTTTACAAGTAAAACTTGTAAATTTAGCAGTGACTCGGAGTGTTGTTTTATGTCTTGGCGTATGTAAATAAGTTTACCACCTGTTCCATAGTGGGATATAAGTGTGACTGGCGTAACGTGCCAAGGGACTACACTCATTAGCCTATTGTTTTATTAAATAGGTGGGTATATATTTTGCGACTAGTCGTTGTAGAATCTCTCTGTTTTGTGGTAAAACATGTTTTGGTGTTAGTGCATGTGGTCGTATGTAATTAGCATACTGTCTGGCTGCGCATATGTTGTTTGTGTCGCGGGCGGGCTGTACACTGCTTGAAGGTATCTACATATATAATTAATTGCAAAATAAACTTTAGCTTAAATGTAGATAAATAGTGGAAATGTACTGTACTATACATTTGTGCTCTATATTATGTTGTAGGTACTGTATATTTGTTATATACTCTATATTTGTTATTCTATATTTGTTATTCTATATTTCTTATTCTATATTTGTTTATACTCTATATTTGTTATTCTATATTTGTTATATACTCTATATTTGTTACTCTATATTTGTTATTCTATATTTGTTATATACTCTATATTTGTTATTCTATATTTGTTATATACTCTATATTTGTTACTCTATATTTATATCTACTATACATTTGTACTCTATATTGTGTTGTGTACACATTATTCCTTAATATAATTAGTTGCAATAAATAAAGATTAATTGACCTTGATTCATTGATTCATTGTTGATTCAATCACTTGATTTATTAAGCTTAAAAATATTATTAAAAATACATAAAGATTCCAAAATGGATGGTTTCTTTGAATCGTTTAAAAATATATCAAGTAGTAACCTAATGGTTCATTCAGAGTATCCCGAAGGAAAAAAGGGATAGGCCCGAGATGAGCACCTGTTAAAAACGGCATAAACCTAAACAGGTCGTTCAACTATAATGTTCTATTAACGTGTTTACGAGCTCGACTCCGCGGGCACGCGCCTCGTAAACCGGCGGTCACCTGTTGTGCCCACAATGTATCAATTCATCAATGGATATTTTTAATGACAAAAATAAATCTAGCTCCATTCATAATTGTTTATGAGGACACGGTCTTTGTAACGTTTCCTTATATTTTATTACAGGGCACATTACGCAGCCATTATTACGTCATGATCGACCTTTTATCGTTTCAGTGGTGCCAATACGGGTCTCCGTTTAGTATGAGAACAGTTCAGGCCACGCCGATAAAGCATGCACAGATTATAAACAAGTTAGGGTAGTTGTAATATATAGATACCTACGTTTAAATTTGATCAACTACACATGTTAGATTAAAGTTCTATACAATAGAGTCGATAGAAAGTTTGGCGTTTACTTCAATTATTATTTCAGAGTATTGTTACATTGGGATTAATTTTATTATAGCATTATTTCTTATTTAATACCCTCCTAAATATAATTTTACTTATTTGTTAGTCCGTAATTTGTAGATGAACATGAATGTAGCTAATTATTACTAAACCCTTACAACTTGACATTCGATTCATATTTCAATTCACTGGCCTCTAACTGAGCTAATAGAAATCTACCTGCTACTTGGAAATCGTAAATACACATAATATAATCAAGAATGTAACGACTATAGATATGTTTACTTAGAATATATTTTTTTTCATGTAAATGGATTGTTGCTGGTGTCTCAAATAGATGTTAATATCTGTACAAACTTCTTCTATATAATAACTATCAATAAATCAACTATGTGTATTTGAACACATATATCTAAGAAAATATTGGAATGAAAGCAAAATAGTTTTCTCAGCGTTTTCTTAAAATAAGCTCAGCTCTATGCGGTGACGCCATGGACCATAACTCAAATGTCTGCATACGTCAGGAATATAAAGGAGGATCTTAACGTAAAGCTCCGCCTAAACTAAGATGGCCGTCTATTCTGCTAACACCTTCTCCATTCCCATTGGTGCAACCGAGAAATTTAGCTGACTCAGCTCATATTTTCACCAATCAACGGCGGGATGATATTGGAAAAGTAATTTTGTATAAAAGTGCCAAATACGTACCTCTCACTCATTACGAATGCGGATGAAGAGTACGGCGAATGCCTAAGATATGGTGAAGTTGTTTCGTAAAGGATAAAATAGATGGCGCTTTAGGAACGTAGTTCTTCCATTCACGCACAGATGGCGGTAATCCGATGTTTTCTTCTTTTATTTAACAACGATGTTTTCTTATTTTATTTTAGGTTATAACATTGTAATGATCTCTTGTTATTTCAGAATAGTTCTTCTATGTTTATTGTATTTTTCTGACAAATTAGCGACAAAAAATGTTTCGTCATGTAGAGATAATTTTCATGATATCATTTTCTTATTGGATCTTATCCTCATTATTCTCACCAATAAATACTTGTGTAATACTAAGTACATGACTTAGTACTAACTATACTGATAAATTAATCAATTTTAATGGCCTGGTGCTCAAAATTACTGTATATCTTTAACTCTACATTTATCAGTTAACGGGATAGAAATGTTGTAAATGAAATGTGTATCAGCTGTTCATGAAAATATCGATAATGATTTAAATGATACATAGAACTGCAAACGCTAAGACACAATAGTATACTTGTATAGATGTACCTATCGTTGATTTCTTGTATTACAAATAGAAACTGTTGTTACTTTACCAATCAGTACCCGAGTTAGATATCTATTTCCGACAGGTATTTTAAAGTAAAACAAAGCAATATATCTCATGATAAAATCGCTCTCGTATGGATTGCTCCCGCTTGGCAAGCATTGAGCTACTTCCATTTTTCTAATAATAGTTTCCAACTGCCTGTTTATACACCACTATCCAAGTTTCGTCTCCTCAGCATTTCTCTTTGTCACTTTGTAAAAGGCCAGTGTGTTTTTCTAACGCTTCCGTCTCAAATGTTGTGCTTTTGTGTGAAAATAAACAGCTCTACATCGCTGGTGAGTTATACAGTTTCGTTTCAATTATAACTTATAGGTACTACACTAATAATCGACAATCGATCCATTATTATTAGCATTATTAAAAGGTAATAAAATTGACTCTACATGTTATTCACATTATTTTAAGATTTACCTAAAAATAATTATACTGTGTCATTTAAACGGTACAATTAATTGATATCGTTAATGATTTAACATCAACTTATTAGACAACTTATTAGACATTGTTCAGATATGTAATTTTATAGCTCTTAAAGCCTGAGGTACATGGGATATATGAATGAATGAGAACAAAAATGTGTTAATAATCCCCGTTCTTTTGAGATCATACATATTAGAATAGAATACGCAGGCTCTATATGATATTCCATGTTAAGATTCTACTCAATAAATGGACATGTAATTATATAGTTCTATGTACCTAATACGTTAGACGCATAGTGAATTATATATAGGTATTATGCGATATAAGCCTATAAATAAATATGCGTAAGGCCTATAATCGCTTGTATGTTACAACCTCCTGTTTCGTTTTCATGAATATAATTATGTATGTATGTTTACAAATTTGTATTGAATTTTTGTATTGTATCGGAATGCAAAATTAACGTATAAAAGCGATTTAAGAACAGATTTTACGAAGCTTATAGTATTGTCATTAAATTTGAAAATATTCACCATAATGTCGGTGATAATCGAAGCAAAATGCTATTTGTATCCTACCAAAAGCGTAGTTAAAACGACGATTACGCAATCGGTAACAAAAGTCAGATTTTATATCTCATTGTAAGCAGCTAAGGATTTTTGTAGTTTTCTTAAAATACAAAAATTTTACAATGAGCTAACTGTTAAGTTTATAATACGCAAATAATAATAAAAGTAATGGTTACGTAGGTATTTACCAATTTTTTTTTCGAAGGTGTGAATTTTATAGTATTAATGACTTTTAAAAGTTGCTTATTATTTTTAGTACACAACGTGTATAAAAGGTAAACCTATATTCTTAATGGTGGTATAATAAACACTTTGATATATTTTAAATAACCGTTTATTTTTTAAATATTTACTTATTTTTTTAAGAAAAAAGGTCTACTACTTCAATGTATAAGTAATAGCAAATAAAACTATGAAAGAGAAATTGAAAACATTTATTAAATTGTACATTTATAACATCGTTATTGACTTACATTAGTAATCAACATTATTAAAATTCTATACTTTTTACTTCTTAAGTTTGTATATTCACAATTTTTCAATCTTGTAAATTACATTACATATAGTTTTTATCACATCCATATTTTTCGACATAACTTATTTTAATATGACACCTACCTAAATGTCACATACTTATTGAACATTTCTTAAATAATTTTGAAATCAAGTGTTATAATTATACAATGCATTAATGGGCAAAGAATCTTCTGAAATTGAATGAGGTACCAAAAAATATTAAATTTGTTAAAGAATGAAAATAAAAAAATGAACACTTCATAGATATTTATAATATGGTAGTACTTCCATCGTCTCTAATACCTTTTTATTCATATGATACACGAGTATCTACGTGAGAAAATTATTAAAATACTGTATTTTTAAACAGTAGGTACATTAATTTCGCATTACTACACTAAGTATTTTCTCTAACACAAGGCTAAATGGTGGAAAAAAGGAGTATCAAGTAGACATTAAGTGTGCCAAAACACCCTTTTATTTATTAAGGGTGTAACGTAAAAATCAACAAATAATTATACAGTACAATGCTCTAAATTTATGAAATATTTGTAGTCCTTTTAATTAAAGAGTTATCGATGCTTAGTTGTTTGGTAGGTAATTGTCCCAGCGCTGCGCTGAATGCTCCGAACCAAATGATCTGATCATCCTGAAACAAATAAGAGCCATCACTAGAACATATAATGTAGCTTTATACCATAAAATAGCGCCAAAAGAATTATCAATAAAATATTTATTCAAAACCAAATAGAAAGCTAGCCTCTCAAATGCAAGTAAATAAATAATGCACCTATAGTCTGTTTTTTTTCGGTACGGACTAAATTGACAAAAGCTGTGTTGCTAGGTATTTGCGAATCATTAATAGTGATGTACCACTACCGTAACTTTACGTAACTTACAGTTTAGTATATGTTTTCAGTAAAAATTAGAAAAATGTGTAATATACCTATAGGTATACCTATATAATGTACCTGTTTGG
>DWEJ01000908.1:0-14497 GCA_018245835.1 Mysoria sejanus stolli
AACAACGGAACAGCTTTACACTTCTTGTTAATTAAACACATGTGATATTATAAACTATAGTAAGACTAGAAACTTCACAGAGCGATTTTCAGCAGTCTTATCAAGCCCTTGATTAAGACCCGGTCTATGGCAATAGGCTTACCCCCTATTCCATGGTGGTACGTAAACGTAACTTGTGAAACATCCTCCTCTTCTGTCTACTTTTTCGAGGATTGCAGGCGTCATGTTACGCTAATATTGTCGACTTTGTTAACATTGTATTTTTTGTAAAGAAACTTATTTATTATTCAGGATCGATAACTACAGAATTTCGTTACTTGATATTAAAATCAGCAATTGTAAATTAAGACCGATTTATGAGAGTCAAAAAATAACTTTACCGACTGTTAGTTCATATTTCTCCAGCAAATTGATTAAACAAAATTATTTCTTCATCTTTTTTCTCTTTAGTTTAAAATGAAACAAGCTGAACGTAAATAGCTTATCAAAAGTTGTTTAACTACGACAGCGCATTAACAAATTTTCGTGTACTATCACAGATTAAAATACTGTTAGAAGTGTCGTTAATGTAAAATTTTTGTTTATTTGATTGCTATTAATTGCAAGTAGTAACACCATATATTTTATAATTGTCCGGAAGTACAAAGTAATCAACGAATAAAAGACGTTACGTCTTTTATTCGTTGAATTCGTCTCACCTTTAATCCTCAAGAAATAATACTTGAGCCGGAATTTCAATACAAAACTTCTATATTACGGTTTAAAATATAAAACTTGAAGCACAGTTTCAATACATTTAAATGAATATTATACTAAATACTTCTGTGGATACAGCTATACATTTTTGATTCTAGTGTAAACAAAAACACTAATCAAATGACTTGACCACGGATTTAAACGTTTTTATACAGCGTTCATTGCGAATACAGACATCTTTTTCATGTCTATTTCACCGTCAATAGCGATCGTCTTTAATCAAGAAATTTTATAAGCGTAACCATTTCAAGTATTGCATGGAATTTAAGCAAAAATTCTCTATTCAATACTGACGATATTTTATATGGCAAGTGGTTTACGCTGTAAACTATTTAATTATTGATTTGATTGATTGATTTAATACAGTTCGAAATTCGACCTCTTACTCCGGGAGACCGGGTTCCATTCCCTGGCGCGCACGTCTTAAAAATGTGCGTTTTAAGTTAAAATATCACTTGCTATTACGGTAAAGGAAAACATCGTGAGGAAACCTGCACACCTTGAGTTCTCAAAAAAAATGTTCTCTAAGGCGTGTGAAGTCTGCCAACCCGCACTTGGCCAGCGTGGCAGACTATGGCCTTAACCTTCTCATTCTGAGAGGAGACCCTTGTTACAACAGAGGAAAATAGAAGGGTCGATATCGACACATCTTTTACGTATGAAGTATGCTGCACTGTAATAAAAAACAGAAGTGGACGTTACCAATAAACATATACGAAATCCAATTAGTAAATAACCAGTTAGACTAAGAATTACCCAATAGTTGGTAATAAGACTGTTGGAATAGCAGGAATACGATTATTAGGATTAGTTAGTCCATTCAATTACATTAGCCCAGTATATTTACTTCTTACTGCTATCAGCCCTTTTTATAGTTGATTCGCGTTGATAACGAGCGGACTTAGACGTGGATGGGAAAACACATGTTTAAGATCGTAAGTTGACGTTAATTTTTTTAAAAAATAAATACAAATACATTTGTACTAAGGCTATAATATTAAATTTCAAAGTTTTTTCTAATTTTGTTTCTGTTGCAAAAAAATCTTTATATTTTAGTTTGCGTAAAAAGAGCCGTTAATAGTGACCGCCGTCATGTGACCTACATATTTATGTACATGGTCAGGACGGTAGTGAGCGGGGTAATCCAAAACATAAACCCGAGAATTGTGGCAATGTTCAGGATAATCATGATGCTAAAGATTATTTACTTATTTTATTGGTTAACTAAACTGATCATTACACTATTGGACAAATAATCATAAATATTTGTCTACATAAATGGTATTCATATGTAATAATGTCCTTCACGTAGTACAATGCCAGTACCAAATGCGATAAAAATTAAATTCTTAGTTATATGTACTAATAAAATATTTAAAATATACCTATAATAATTAAAGAATATTATTTGATACTGTATGATGTTTAATGGATAATGTTGTTGTAATAAATATATTGATATTGTTGCAAATTTAATGTTGTTGTATGTTAAATATATGTATTCCATATAACTAAGAACTACCAATATTAAATAGTTTCTGCCGCTAAGCAATTATATGCACTTTCGTTTTTACATTTGAAAGGACTGTGATGTCAAAACGAAAATACACAAAACGTGATCTGAATCCTTAGCGGTAACAACTAATTTAGGTGTACCCAAACTCAGGTAAAAATTTATATTTCCGATTGGATACAGATATCATGATCTGTCATGATCATTTAGTGTTAAACGATGGTTTATCATTTCAAAAAAATAAAATAAAACCTTTTAAATCACAAAATACATACATAAAGGTTCCTTGTCATCGAAATACAACCATACATTAAATTATGTAGAATTTGAAATATTTTTTAATGTCTAAGCAGCGTTTTGATTTGTTCATAGAAACTACTATGATTTAATAACATATAAATCAGTAAACATGTAAAACCAAGATTGAAATCTGTAGAAAATACAGACCGAGCATAAAAAAAACACTAATTAGATACCTTTATAGGAACAAAGAGAGTCCAATAACCAATTGGACAACGTAAAACGATGTACAGGATACAACACCCCCCATTCCACCATTTGATCGGATTGCGTCATCAACGTACGCTAACGGTCGGGAGCGAACAGGTGAGCTCGCACCTGCCAACCGTCGGCCGCTTCCTTCGCGACATTACGATCGGTTAGATTACGTAGGCTTTCGTATTGGATACGTTCCTTTGTTAATTATTGATTTTTACAAGCCTCTATGTCTGTGTTAGAAGGTAAGGCCACATAATTATCTTATGTATTTGAATGAAGCGTAAATTATGATTCTTTATCGGTACAATATTCGCTTATGATCATTTTCTATATTTGGAGTCATTACATTATATTATCCTTTTTTATTCGTCAGGAAAATGCATTTACGCAGCCCACCGAGCTCGGGGGAGCCCTATGGGTATGTGGGACTAACTGAGACTACCCACTAAAAACCTGACGATGTGCCACTCTGACATTACGGGTGGGCCACGAGAACTGTACGTTCGCACGACTTTCGCGACCCATCCTGCCGAAGTCATCGGGACAGACTCCCTCTCCTAGACGCCATTCGAGCACACTTCGGATGATGTCTCCACTAGGGCCTTTGCACGCGAGCTATGGATCCCCCGATCTATAGCCCACAGGCCACGGGCCGTGGGGTCACGCTCAGGGCGGCAGGAAACGGGCAAACTGCCTTCTTCTGCGCCCAAAGCGACGTTTGCGGATCAGGTCAGAGAAGCGGTCCGTCTCTTCTGTAATGTAATGTAACCTTCTGTAATGTGTCCTAATATAATCTAAGGTAATCTAATCTAAAGTAACCTAATCTATTCTAAGGTATCCTAATCTCATTTAATTTAACCTAACCTTACCATTTCAATATAGTGGACCCCTGAAGCAATAATTCGCATCACAACTGCATCTTTTTATGCCGATAAATAGCAGTGTTTCGTTTAAGCCACTAGTTGTGTACAGATGTGTTAGCTAAATTAACTTGAAGAACATGATTCGTGTAGCGATACGGCCGTTATTAGCTTTTCGTAATAAAACAAAAACTTGTTTATATCAATTTCCATATCATCAATACCCAATTTGCATCGTCTTGAGCTTTGCCCAAACAAGCTTACACACCGAACCACACCGATTTCAAAAGCAATAATCAGTACTGCAAACAATATTCGGACGTGATACTATGATCTCATTACCTGCGAAGAAGATTGTATATCGAGTATAAACCTTATTACCTTGTAATAAGAACAACGTCTATAAATGGTAGCAGCACTCCTATCATTATACAAGTAAACAATTTATTGACATACCAAAATATATTTTATGCTTCTTGTAATAAGAGCGAAGAAAACGCAAATGTTAAACACTCGGTTACCATGAAATTGTCTGAGCGCCACGTGCCTTTGATATAGACGAAAGTATTTTGCGAATAGTTTCAGTCACAGTATTTCATATCGATATCGAGATTAATTTAATTGAATCTAATTAGCAAAATGCGTTATAATACGAATTGTGACTATTTTTGTGATGGGATTTTTTGGAATAGTCGTTAAGTAATTTATAGGAGTAGACTAGTGTTTATTGATGTTATTGAATTCAAGAATCGTTCTCAAACATGATCAGTACCTATATTTATAGATAAAGCCCTTTGCATCCTTATAGGATCACTATTAACTTAGGACCTTTTAAATAACACAATAAGAACTATATCAGCATTCAAACCCATCGTACATGTCTGGTTGTATTCACACATTATCCAGGTCTCTCCAGATCGTCAATTTATGTAATTAACCTCATCTTAAAAAATGTAAAATTACAAAATGTTTTGAATAATACGCAATAGTAATTTACTATTACTCGCAATAGTAATTTACTGTTCCTCAAGTTTGACCGTTATAGGTAAAACTGGCCACTGGGAGGCGCCCATAGTGCTCACTCATATGTTTGTATCTGATGATCAAATATCCACGTGACAATTGGCTTACGATTTACCGATAAGATTGAAAAGTGATTCCAATCCTGGTTGTATAATCTTTAATGATGGATATTTTATCTTGATACGTGGGCAATCAAGCGAATATCGTGTAATGAACTACTTCTATCAATGTAATCGTAATTGCCAAGATAACTTCACTTTAACATTTTCAGTGTTACTTGTTACATGGTATAATTAAAGTTGACTTTATCTGTAACAATGAAATGCTACAGTTTGACTAACATAATCGGAAGTGACAGATGCTTTGAATATCATCATCAGACTATCTTAACAATCTCCCCTAATGGACATAGGCCTCCGGCAAAGAGTGCCTTCGCAGCCTGCTATCGGCTTGCCATACTTAGCTTAAATTATTATCACTGTCAGTCAGTAAACGAGACGATTAAAATATTGCCTAAAATATGCCTAAAATATTACGAAGATATATTATAATTGTGAACTGACCATTAAATAGACTACTTACTGCAGACCTATCAAATTACGCAGGATCACCTTAGTATTCTAAACTTTAGTTATGTGAAAAAACTCGTAAGGTACCGTGCATCACGTCAGAGGTATCCTGAAATGATGGTTATAATTACGCGAGTGTGTGATTTGTTGACATTTTAACTATTAAGATGACTTCTTGTAAATTAATTCTTTTTTTTTGTTGTGTATAATTAACATAATAGATAGATTCTCCAGCTGGTCAAATATTTGAAAGTTGTAAATTAACAACTCATTGTAAACACTTGAATTAATGTCAACTAATGTTTATTGTCCAGAAATATGGAGGAAAGACGTTGCATATATTAATCAGATTATGGAAATTGTTTCTCTGAAACTTAATAAGGTATGGCTTGGCATTCAAGAGGCAATATTGTTTTCAGGTAGACACACGAGCAACTAGCATTTCAATCTATTCATAATCCGCTACAAAAAATTTACAAATATAAAGTAAATCATATAAAGGCTGTATACTAATAACGATTTATAATCAAAAATAAATTTCTTGTAGTTGGCGAATAAATATTCACGTATATGTCGAGTACTTTATATTATTGGGGTATCATCTCATCCTTCTATCATTGGTATTGTCTTGATGCCAATACCAAGAAAACGTCAGGTCTATAAAGATAGATTTTTGGCACTCGATTCTCTCTGCCTACCCTGTAAAGGTTTCTGGCGTGTAGACATGTTTCTATGTATGTATAGTTTCTGTTTCTATGTATGTATGTATATATTATATTCTATGTATGTATGTATATATTATATTCTATGTATGTATGTATATATTATATTCTATGTATGTATAATTACAAATAGAGAAAGATACAAAATATACGTATATTTTCATTTCCCTTTCTCTGGCTGACATAAATATCGTCTTTTTACGTCGATTCAACTGGCAAATAATAACATAATCGATTATAACGTTTATAACTTCAAACACATCACTATACCGAAATATGAAAGCTGAGCCTATCGAAGTTGTGTGTCGAGCAATCGCCGCAGATATCACTAGTATTAGATAAAATTACACCTCGTGTTTGTGGTTACAATGGACGAGATAGAATTGTATTGTACAGCTCCCTCACAAGTTGTTTGTTTTAGTTTACATCGACAACAAACGATCCGACGGCACAGTTTATATTGAGACCGAGATGATTCTAGATGTTCTGTGCTCGCTCGGTATCATTGCAATTTTTTTTTGTTTTATTTCCAGTTCACTTGTAGATCGATGATTTTATTGAGAAAACACAAGAATATAAATGTTTTTTTTCTCCCTTTTCGAAAATTACGATCTTGCCCACATATAATGTGATCTTTTTTTTATGTAAATTACATTTCTTTTGTTTTAATATAATATCATTAGTGTATATTCCCGAAAGTGTAATCAGAGTATTGTATTTAGAGTACTTCATTGTTTTCATTTTAATAGCAACGTACTCGTACATCTTTATATCCAATACCTATAATTTAAATTTCAAACTTTTATATTTTAAACTGTACATTTAAATAATGCCAGTGTAGTCAAACTTGCATGAGTATCAGTACGGCTGATATTGACAACTTTTTATCAAAGCTCTTGCAATTAATAATGCACTGGGGCTATTACTTGTATTTATCTCTTTGTGGGAAACAAAAATTGTTGTAGGTATGCTAAAATATACATAAAGCATAAGTTGTACAATGATATTAAATATGTAATATCATTGTGGCAGCTTCTAGATATCGTATATCTATACCCTAGTGGAAATTGTTCGGACTCTTTTATGAAATAAAAAAAAAACTCTGAGATAGTCTTTAGAAGTCTAATTCCGAGTTATTGTGAAAAAGGTCCGAAAAATTTTCACGAGGGTTTATTATATTATACCTACATTATATTAAGCTGTGTGGCTTTAATACTGAATATTAAGGACCTATATATTATATTTGACATTATATAAATACAATGCGTAGAGGATTCCAGGATGAAGTAGATCTTAAAATTAATACGTGTGATTTTATATTGGCGTAAAAATTTGTAAGAATATCTCATCTTCAATCCTAGTATTGATTTTTCCTTGCATAAAGAATTATTACATACTAGCTTTTCCCGCGACGATCCAAGTATAGACATCTTCCTGTTATTATTACAACATCTATACGTTTGTCTATGTGTGAACACATATACATTAACATACAATCCAAGCAATCATAGCATACTCGCTGTTACATTAAAGCATTATTGTTAGCACTTATTGCGATTGTTATTTGTTCTTGCTAATTGATTAATTTTTATTTATTTAGCAATAGGATCTCGATAACAGTATGTGCACATTACTATAAATTAATCCGTAGCTGTTTCTAACTCGCTCTGGGATCTAACATGAATGATTTATCCCCTATTACCGATTAGTGAGAGCAGTACTCATATATTTCATTCATATTAAGATATAGGATCTCGTATCTCAGTTCATTATTTTTCTATAGTTTATTTCTATTCAAATAAATAACAATGTTTAAATTTAAATTTAATCATATCATCACAAAAAGATATAATAATAATTGCTTCATCACCGAAATTTGAATATAATGTGTTTGATTCCCACAGTTTTTATACTACCATCTAAATGTCACCTCTTATGATGAGCACAATACATGTACGTGTTTTGATCATAACGTTTTTGTGTCATCTTTTGTTGTACTCAATAGATATTAGGTATCGTATTGTAATACGATTAATTGTCCATTAATATTTAATAAAAAAAAATATTAATAATTTTTTTATAAAAAAAATAAAAGAATTAAAAATATTACATCTTTGAATTTTTGGCTTAGAGCATCAATATAGTATACTTCCTTTTCGAGTATTAAAATGAAGGTACCAGAGATTACAAAATGCTCCTTGCCATAAACTCGGATTGCTTCGCTCGGGAGCTATGCGCGCTGAGCACGCATCGGCCAGCATTGTCCGTACACAGTTGATTTATGCGCGATTACCGATTAATTCAAGCAGCGCTCATAAATATCATCGATGTTATTGAGGTGAGTGCGAATTGCGTCGAGTGGCTAAAGTATGGACCAATTAACGCACCTCGTTCTACACCCTTCAGAGGTACTTAATGGCTTTGTAACTAAATAAACATGGAAATTCAAACTGTTTAAATTTTGTTTCGTTAGTAAATTATTTTAACATCATACAATAACTGAGGCACTGAAGAAGTACGGGTAATTAATTCACTATGATCGACTTTTTGCTCACTTTTAACTTCTTGCGAGTTTAAATCCACATTTATGGACATTTATATGAACCTTAAGTAAAATATTATCGTGATAAGCACAAAAGAGCAATGGGTGGTTTTGGCGGTTAAACGCGACAGTGCAAACGAGTTTTGCAGGGCCTTCGTCCAATTGTATAACTTAAATACTCTTACCATTACTGTCTCAGTGCACTTCTGGGCAGCCCTTGGTCTGAGGGACTATTGCTTATATTGGATTGGGTATACAGGTTGGGGATCACAGAGGACAGCTTCTCGCACCGCTTATGCTGATACCTGTGGGCCATGGCACTTTGCAGTACCCATACAGGCTGCATCATAACATGATCAGTCGGCACCTTGTTTTGTGGTCTCTTACGACACCCTGATATCCCGGCATAGGTTCGCGTGATGAACTTTCTCCGCAGCGACAAAATTTAATTCTCTCTTACAGAATTATTAACTGGTCATCAATTGTTGATTCTCATTAAGTTTCCTATGCAAATGTTCTTATCTGTAGGATATTCATTGGAATCCAGAGTGTCCTAAAGTGAGTAATAAATCTGTTTAAATTCCTGAAGTTTAGAATGGGTTGTCACTTATATTAGTGTACGCCTGCCAGATACTAAGTGATCTGTGGTCAAGAAGTTAAGATACTGCCGCTACTTGAATAACCTTTTGTTAAGGGAATTATATCACCTTGAAGTCGGCAATTGATAATTAATTAAAAAATGAATTGAAAAGGTAACTACGGAGTTGTATTTAAAGATATCTGAAGATAGATTTAGGCAACACGAATGAATTTTAATTTGAATAGATCTGTTGATGTTTTGTGTCTTTTTAATAATGATTTGTCTACAATAATTCAGGAAGTCTTTTACTAGAGCAATCTATTTCTTACAAACATCGAGAGTTGTTACGACAAAAAAACACCTGTAGAATTGTGGTTTATATTTGCTATTACATCGCGAATTCCATTTCAATAATGCTAATTTACTCGCTAAAAAAATGTTATTCTTATGATTCTGTAGTACTAAGTAAGGAAATAGTGTTTTGTATAGAATATTTAATCTCTCCTATCAAATCAATTTAATTTACAAAAAAAGTCTTTTAAAGTGTAAACAACAATGGCGATAGAGAGAGACAAAAAATTTTGGCATCCCTGATTTTCTCAGTTAAATCCTGGTCAACATTTTATTTCAAGACGAATGTCCTAAGATGAGTTCACCAACGAGGTGTAGGAACGATTGTCGGCGAGACGTGCGACCGATAGGTTTTTTGTTAGGAGAATAGGAGCACTCATCAGATAGCGTAACAAAAAGCCGACGATAGCCTCCACACAAAGGCGCCACCGTCCGTCGATTACGCTATATGACAAAGCACTTTGCCTCGAACAACGCACCATATTGATCCAAACAACTCGTCTATTTTGCTGCGGCTTTATTAGATTTTTTTCTTCAGCTGATAGCCTCATCAATAACCAGTTCTAACTGATCTCTAAACTACAACGTTTAGTAAGTTGATGGAGGCGTTATAATTTGGTGAGGTCAGTAGTTGTTGCTGACTCCCGCCGCGCGATCTATGGCATTGTGCGGGCGCTCCAAATTGTTGGTTTAATCGAGCTTTTTATGAACACAGTTTGGATTGTGAACGCAATACCATTCTGATTGTCTGATGGCTGCAAAAAGTGAACGGTCCATAAAATAATTTTATTATTTATGTCACGTTCTTGTTGTATGGAGCCGGTCCGTATTCTCGTATAATTAGTTGCACAATTATTGCATTAAGTTATATGCTTTACTATTATTATTAGTTTATAATAGCCCAAAAATGAGATTTGTGTGCTATGTATGGAAAGTCGCACCTCCTATTCCATGAGTCGTATAGCATAACTGGGAAAACCTAACTACTCTAGACCTAACTATTCTAGGATGAAAAGTAGCTTATATGTTGCTCTACAGAGAAAACAAAAAAATTAAATACCCTGACAAAAAAGGTGAGCAGGCGAACTAGGGGTGACAATTCACAGAATATGTTTAAAAATTGTTGTAGTCTATGTGTTATTCTGATATATGAGCAATATTATTGTAAAGCTTCATTAAAATCCATTCAGTAGTTTTATCGTGAAAGAGTAAAAAACATCCATCCATACTTACAAACTTTCGCGTTTATAATGTTAATAGGATAGAATAGGATAGGACAGGACAGGACAGGACAGAATATACATACATATTTTCACGCCAAGTCACCTAAGGGATATACAAAGATTATTATTATTATTGTATTATTATCTATAGTAATCAAATATGCCTGATACTGGCTGATGGCGAAGACCGAAGTGTGCGTACATGTTGGTAGAGAGTAATGAATGTAGAAGAACACCCATAAATAAGAAGTTTAACTTTAATTAATAGTTTTATTGCACACTTTTAGGGGTAGGTTACTATGATTGGACCACTTAACTTATTGCCTTTATATCTCTAAAATAATATGTGATACAATGAAACCAATTAATCATGTCTATTTATTTACGAGATTTATTCATAATCATTGTAAAGAAATAATAATTACGATATAAACTTTTGAAAAAAAACTCCCTTTACAGTTGCTTTCTTTGGACTATGGTGATCTTGATTGGACCATCAGGTTGCTATGAATGGACTTAGAAAAATTGTTCTAATGGTCCAATCAAGGTGACTATATGCAGTTGAATATTATTATGTAATTATTAATATTTTTAAATAATTTAAATATAAAGGAAATTCTGAGATCTTAGAGATAGAATCTTGATCGATTCAAATAAGTTAAGCTTAACATGACCACCGCTACGGATAGTGCGGATACACTTAGGCGATACGGATGTACCGTAACGCGTTTATGTCTCTTACACGGAATATAGTTCGTCAGTGTTTAAGTTGTGCTACGCTTTATATTTATTTGACTGCCTCGTTGGTCGTGTTAATTGCAAGTGCGACTACCGATCGGAAGGTCTCGGGTTCGACTCCCAGGTCGAACACTATGAAATTTTGTAATTTAGATATTCTGGGAGTGGTTCGGAGTCTGGATATGTGCCCGATACATAGTAATAGGCTCACCACCTATTCCATAGTGGGACGTAAACCTAACTGGTGAAACGTGGGCGTGTTCTGCATTCCTCTGCCTACCTCTTCGGGGATTACAGGCGTTAAGTTACGATACGTTACGTTACGCTTTATATAACATGTGACACTCTATTTTCTCTGTTATTTTGAGTTGAACGTGAAATGGAAGTAAAATTTATATGTTATAGTCTAGTATATAATTTCTTATTACAGTGTTAGTGGTCGAAATCCTCCGAAAGGGTTTGACCGATTTGACATCAAAAAATACTTATAACCCCAATTTTTACCTAGCTACTCCCATATTCCACTTTTTTTATTGCGATTTAGTATTTTTTATAAACAACATTTAAATAATACAACCGAAGTTCGTTTTTCAAACATTCGAGCACACAATAGATTCTGTTTTTTTAAAAACTTCTTAAAAATATTCATTGAAATCTTCTTATGAATGTGACATTATATAACAGTTTGATATTTATCACTTTTTCATCAAATGTCCAACCTCGCGATTATTACCAGGTGTTATATATGTACACATAATTAATAAATTATGTGTACATATATAAAAATACAGCTTTAAAATAGTTTCAATGTCCTTTTATTGTTATACGTTATAACATTTTCATTTAGTCGTGATCAATTCGGTGCACTATCGGTTATTAAACCAATGTTGTGGTGGTCCAATCAGACCACCCAGCAGCGTAATAATTGTTGTACGGCAATGATTTATAATGTTCTAAACGATAGATGTTACGTTATAGTCCTTATATAGAATGATTCAGAACACATCTGTATATTCATTAAACTTTATTGTGAATATAGTTAAATTAATTTTGAATACTTACTCGAAATTGAAGTTAATTGTGTTTTTCATTATTCGTGTAATCCGAATAATTATACGCGTATATTGATAAACAATAATTTTAACGCAACGAATAAAACTAGTGTTGTATACATATGACTATTCAAAATAACTGAATATTGTATACACATTTTTCCTATAACAATATCATTAATCATTCGATTTTTATTAATCAACGCTTATGAAGATTTTATTGCATCAATTTTTTTATAAAGGACATGATCCGAACAACCACCCTATATATTGCAAGTATGATGTAATCATGCTATGTTCATTAATTAAATTAACCCATCAATATTAATATAACGAGGCTAATTGATAGGTGCGTTAACCTTTATGTGAAAGTTAATGATATTGTTAAATGCATGATACATTTGTTATGACCCATCGTTACCTCTAAATGAAACAGTTGGGGGTGGAATAGTAAGAACTCGAAAATTAATTAAAAAGTGAGTCTGAAATAATCCTTCTTCTCATACATTTACGGAGGTACACTGACACACAACATCACGGCGATTACGTGGCCAGCAATCAATGGTAAACAAGTAGAGATATTGTTACAGCAAAGTGATTTGATAAGCCGAAATTATTATCATAAGCAACTCTTATATTGTACTTTTGTTGAAACAGAGGCAATATGCCTGAGAAGCTTAAAGCCACTCGAGTAAAGTTTTGATAAGCAGATTTCATACACCTTAGACAAGATCGTGGAGAGCTTCTAAGATGTATAGGTTTCGTTTCAATGTCTTCCTTCACCATTTTATGAAGTTACAATTAATATTTTAAACATATATGCATTTTTATAACTGAGATTTAAACTCAAGACCTTGGAGTAAAAATAAGAGTATTTAGTTAAATACAAATTAAAATGTATTTATCTAAGCCCGTCGGTTTTCCTTGGATGTGAAAGTTAATTTGCTTGCAATAGATCTATTATTTACAGATTCCAAGATCCACTGAGCAGCACAGATCGATCACACATCACCTGAATACTTATAGTTCATACTGCACGTTTATACCCAAACTGGATATGTAAATTAAACTCAAGGAAGATATTATAACTTAATTTGCGATTCAATTAATATTTGCAACGTAGTATTTAAACGAATGGCAGCATAAAATACTAATATAAAACAAATTTAGCATTAATTTATAATACGTACTCATGCGGTGCGTAAACTAAGGCCATTTATAGGTGTACTACTTTAGAATAAATGTCTTATTTAGTATACTGATCGAATCATGAGTACGTTCCAATTATATCGCTATGAGGTTGGTCGGGACTTCTGCGTGTAAATGTTAGTGCATTAAGAAGATCAATTTGTAGACAAATTATGAAGATATTTTTTTTATCGCTATGAGTTTGGTCGCGACTTCCGCGTGTAAATGTTAGTGCAGTAAGAAGATCAATTTGTAGACAAATTATTATTATATCATATTGAGTACTACGGTAAATGAAATTTGAAGTAAAATAATATTCTATTAAAACTGTTTACATGCTATAAATCGAATTATCATGTTTATGGGTCTGTTACGTTTTGACGTCAAAACTGCTGAACTGATTTATTTGAAAATTATTAATTAGATAACTTACTAAATTTTTGAGAACATGCACTGCAGTAATTTTCAAACCAACTCCTAAAACAATGAAATATGTTGTGAAAGATAGAATGAAAAGGAGGTCTCGGCGCTGATGCTTAGGAGTATCAGTTTTTGAAAACTGTTAATAATGTAGAATTCAGTCCAATTATTTAAACATATCAGATAAATTAAACTACTGGACGAACTTAACGACACTTAATATAATTCTAGTATGTGAGGTCCAGGCTTTACTCGAATTAAGGTTGTTTTTATGTCTGATTTCTGATAAATTAAAATCCTACAAGAACTTTCATGAAATGCAACTTTAATTATTCTTGTAAGTTAATTATTTTATTGCTATCTATTTTAAGTCTTCTACTCGCTGAGTGCTTTGCAGAGATTTGTGTGGCGTGTCATTAAATTTAAAGTAGCATAATACTTCCAAAGGAAGCGTACGTTCCA
>DWEJ01000909.1:0-14492 GCA_018245835.1 Mysoria sejanus stolli
GTTGTTACGTACGTTATCCATTTAGTAGACTTTACACTGACAACAAAATAATAATTTTATTACTTGTCTCACAGTGACTGTCATCGATTTCTGTATTTTTGTAATATTTGTTTCTTTTTACATTCGTATATTAAATTATTTTATAGCTATTTTCTTATTTACGTCGGATCTTTGTATTACTACTAGTTTGGTCGGAAATTTGCCAGATATGGATCATTTAAACTTGTGAAAGATAAAGGCAGAAATTCTGCGTGTGTATGTACCGCTCGTTAGATGTACCGTTGGAGCAAGGACGATATCGTTTGATGCACTGAATCGCCGCCATGTTGTTGTTTGCTCTCTGATTGCATTGCGTGTTCCTGTTATGGGTATACTGAGTACTCTAAGTGTCTGAGCATGTTGGAAGATGTCCCCATCCACGGTAGCCGGAGCGACCTCAGGAGCAAGCCGCCTACCCACCAAAGAAATCTTAGTTTGGACTTCAGGTGCGTACATTGTTGACAAATAAACTTTCGAAAAATCTACTAACTGCCTAATAACTTTCTCGTAGATATGTGTATGCTACATGCTTTCTGAATAGAATAAAACAAACCAATGCTTTATAAGTATAACAGATAAATGTTAAGGCAAACAGAAAATCGTAATATTAAAGTAGGCCAAGTATGAATTGTTCACGTAAACTGAATAACGACGCCAATTTCAGTGCGTTACCATCCATCATGTTCAATTCTATTTTATTGAAACAAATCAGCAGTCACGAAACTGGAACATGAAACATTTCTGAAATGCATAACATTAGACATGGGCAGCCATGCAAGACTTTTAAACTGTGTACTACTGTCGTGACCTGTATAATTTATAACAACGATTTGATTTATTTTCTTAAACTCCATTAACTGGGTGCCAGAAACTGGCTGCCAAATTATCTTAATTAATTTAGAGAAACTCATCTCTGAGAATTTAGAGTTCACATCGGGATATGAACTCCCATATCAAAGCATGCACCTTTGAGTTCAAATGTATGTGTTTATGAGATAAAATAACCTGTTATGTAGCTGAAAATAAACATTAGAAGTATACTTTATACCTTAGACTTCTCCATAATGTTCTCTAAGTTGAGACCAGAAAACATTAACTATACCTTTCATATAATGTAAGTACACTGATGTTTAACAATGGCAGAAAGTATTGGAGATGAACATGAAAACATTATCATTATTCAATCCTAGAGATACACGAGTGTTTGATATCGGTTGCATGCATCTACCTAATATTGGGTTGACATAAGCTTCCCCTAATCAAGATCACTCTGCAGATTTTTGAGATTAGTTACAAATGATTGAGTTGGAGCTTCTTCTATTCCAGTGTATTCTGCCAACCACTCCCAACAGACCAGTACAAAGCAGTTCAAGTTCTGTTATGTGGCAGATATAGGTTTGCCTCTTGGTTTTTTAATAAGCACATTGGAACTATTTCACAATTCACTCTTCAATCTCAAGTTTTCGCCCTTCAATCTGTGGCACTATTTGGTGGTGATATATAAATACACCAAATATCACATGTCACTTACCATTAGGTGAGATTTCAGTCAAACATGAGCCTGTGATGTTTAATAAATGTGACAATATATAATAAATATTATTGTTTTTGTTGGTTTATTTTAAATTGAGCTATATTGTAAAACAAGATTCAGCACAAGTTTTTCCATTTGATGAGTCATTGGTAAACAATCTATTTAGTTATCTAGCTTGACCCAATGTGTCATACATTTTTCTGGGTATCTTGTCTTTGAGCACTAGAGTAACTTATATACAAGCTGTACATTACTTTCATAATTCTTACTACATCTTATTTGTGACCTATTAAGTTTATTAAGGCATTTTTTTAGTTTGTTTGTATATGTTAATTTGAATCATATCTTGTTTGTTGCTAAACATTGTTTACTATGTCACAAACAGGAAGTTTTTGGATTTTAATTTAGTGCACAACACAGGGAATTGTTAATGTCCTTTTTCAGAGTTCTTCAGTTTTGGAATGTGTGTTTAATTTGTTTGTTTTATTCTGTTAAAAGTTAACAGCTTTAATCATAAACACTACATTGGAACTATTGAATATTATGTCTAACTTATGTTTATGATATTGCAATTCTTACTTTGTTATAGGCATTTCTATGTTTGAAGTATCATTGAAAGGCTTATAATTCATTTGATAATGAACTACTGAGCTTCTATAAATAAGTCTATAGGGTCTTCTTTCTGGTAGGTGCACAATTATACATGTTGCAGAAATATTTAACAATCCTCATGATAGCTTTATATATAGGCAGCAGTGGAAGTCATGCAATCTTCTATATGTAACATCACAAATGTAATTCCTGATGGGGTAGTTAGATGATTGTAGTACACCCCTATGTTTCACCAGTTATGTTTACATCCCTCTATGGTTTAAGTGGTGAGTTTATTGCCATACACCAGGTATATATCCAGACTCCGAGCCATCACTATAATCCTAGAGTTATCCTCTAGTTTTATTAAAAGTAATAGCCTTAAAAAAGAAATAAGTAACTAATAATACATATTGGCTGTGATTCATAGATACTAAACCATATTGGCTTATGAGTAGGAAGTAGGGTGTTATTATCATTATTCTTGAATTAACATAGAACTAACCACAAGGCACATATTACTTGTCACTAACCACAAGATGTTGTATTATGAAACCTATAAAATTAATATTAGCAATATTTATGTCTGCTGTAGGGCTTGACTTGTATATTATGGAACCAACATAAAGTCATGTTATAAGACATTTAAATATCATATATTAAAACGTTAATAATATTAAAACGTTAACTAATGATGTGTCAAGTAATACTGACCCTAAAGTATCAAATATGTGTGACTTGGTTGAGAATTTCATAAACATTATTATCAATTTTAAAAGTGTCATAAAATGAAACTAAAACAAAAACTATCTAAATGAAAGAAGCCAGTTCAGTTTTATCATCTAATAGGTTGTAGTTTTTGAAATTGATAGTAGTGTTTTTTCAGTCTCCCCCCTGACCAATATTAGTTAGTGACCCTGAAAAAGTTAGTGGTCTAAATATTTTTTGTTTTAATACTTAAATAAATCAGTCAAAAATAATAAAAATTGTAGCTTTTAGTGGTTAATTGTATTAAAGCAGTCTAATTAGGCATTGAATGTACTTATTTGTTCAGGTAGTTGTGTTGTTTATGGAGATTTTGTTGTTTGATTGTTAATTAATTTGTGTGTTTTCATTGATTAATATTATTAACTGTACAATTAAATTAGATTGTTGGGTATTTAAATATATTTATATTAATTGCCTTATTAATAAATGAAAACAACAGTAACATTGTATATTACTTATTAAAAGAAAACACTACTTTTTGTACAGTTGGAGAGAAATGCTGTAGTGCATAGATGTAATAATATAATATATCTTCAGACATTTCCACACACGGCCATCTGATCCCAAAATAAGCATCAAGAGAGCTTGTGGTATGATAACCAGGCGGCTGATAAACTACATATATACATATAAATATATACTTAAATAGATATTTTTTTATACCCAGACACAGAAACAAATACTTGTGCTCATCACACAAATATTTATTCTGGGTGGGAATCGAACCCACGACCCCCGGCGCAACGGTCGGGTTCACTAACCTCTGCACCAACGGGCCAGTCAATATGTTACCAGTCGACATAAATTTGTATGGTAGGTAACATTTCTGATGTTATACAAGCAAAAAATTGGACCAGTGCACGTCAAAGTCGATGATGTTCGACTCATTCACTCTTGGGATATTCATAAATTATAACGAAAATTTAAGCGAGTCGCCGATTGTCGTGCGGTTGCTGGCTGCACCTCCACAAATAAATGAACATGTTCAGGTAGAAAGTTTTTTCTATATAACTACCAAAAGAATAATGGGGATTGCACTATTCATTCACTCTGCTGTCCGCTTGTGATTTCGACATAGCCGAATCATGATGATACTTATTGTGCTCACAGTTTTTGAATATCGAAGGCGAAGACTAAATCAAACGGCATTTATTTCAAATTGATACATAAATAGGAACCTTTTGATGACCAGGAAACTATCAACACTTTCCAAATAGGGCATGCAAGAAAGTCCATGGCAGAACATGTTACTTATATGTACTATTTCATTATTGTATTATTTTATTATTGATATGCTGGATTGGATTCACATTATTCTATTCATTAAGGTCCTTTAACGTATGCGGTATGGTAGGACTGTTTGCACAAGTCATGGATCTAAACAGTTCTCGTAGTGTTTAAATACAGTTGTATTAAATTTATTTTACCAGAGTAGTTGGTAAAACCTAACCATAGCATATAAGGTAATTGTTAGGTTTGCTCATTTGTTTTGGTAAAATCAATGGTGTATCGCTGTCGGCTGGGCAACCTTAATTTCTTAACTAGGTATTCTTGTTGTTGCATTAACGCCTTCCGCGATATTACTTTTGATGTTTATATTATAGTGAACTCGATCTATATCCATTGATGGACAAAAACTTTATGCTGCAATTATGAACATTTGGAACATCAGTTCCCTAACACTTCCCTGTTTTGGATTCACAGACATGCGGATCACTAGTTAATCGCCGCCTATCTATAAAAGACGGAAGTGATAAGCTGCTGAGTTAGTTATGTGACTAATATCTAAAATTGCAAACTTATTAAGAATGTTCTAGGTATTTCTGATGCCTAACAGGAAATAAACAACGACATTAAGCTTTTTGAGGAGTTATAGTGCTGTCAGATTATAATAACAAGCGAGGTCTCGTGTAGTGTAGCGTTATCACTTGTCCTTGACACAGAGACGCCGCGTGTATAACGCGCCTTATTGTCGACAACCTTGCGAAATTATGCTCGCGTGTAAATACACCCGTCGGCCGTGGCTCCCGATAACGTGCCCGTCTTGGTTCTGACGCCCAAATCGCTACAAAGCGGAAGTGTTCTTGGCAAATTAATCTGCATTGCCTTTATATAAATTCATTCGAAACGCGGACTAGCGTGACATTGTAACGACGAAGCTAAATTAGTGCATCGTCATATGTTATGTTGTGAGAGTTTGATTTATAGTATAGAGATAAGAAAGCGTGGGCGCGACCGAGAGTGCAGTTGCAGGACGAAAGTGGGCGGAGTGGTACAACTCTCGCCGACCGGAAACTTAATTCCCGGATGCGGTTGTGCGGGGGGATCTCACCGGAAGCTCGATAAACGAGCACATCCGCTACCGTCGCTCGCGCCGCAAAATTTGGCACCGCGAGCGCTCGCAGCCCGCTTCCGGGCCCCACCCCTCCGCAACCCGATCGCCTGCGAAAATAGCGGCCGACCGCTCCGTGTACGCGGTTCATTCAGTATGGCCGCCTTCCATTCATAAAAAGGCGAGGCGCGCGCGGAGAGACGCGCGGCGGCGGGACGCGGGTCTCCGCCAGCCCGCGCCCGCACCCGACGCCAGTGCGGAATGTGCCAGCGAACGGAACGGTCGTTTCGTCGGAGCGTAGCGCTAGCGCTCCCGGTTTTCCACTAAAATGTGTATAAGAATAAGTGCAGTGAATCCGCACGAGTTCGGAACGGTCACGAGAATCGTCGTCGTCGAGATCGGGAGTAGAAATCAACGAAGAACTTCACCGAGGAAGTGAGTAGCGGCCATATTGCAGTGATAACCGCGCGGCGGGCGGACGAGAATCGAGGCCGGTGCGTGGGCCGCACCCCGCCCGCGCCAGGTGCCGCTCCGGGTCGCGCCGGTCTCGCGAGCCTTCCCGTGGATTCGCGCGCCCGAAATTCGGTGGTTCCGCCGTATTCCGAGTGTGTGTGCGCGTGCCGGCACGGGCCCGGGCGACTTCGGTGCGGCACCCGCTGGAGCGCAGTGTAGTGTGTGGGGCCAGTCGGCCCGAGTGCCCTTGTGTAGCGTATAGCGATGTGCGTAGGAGACGGGTGACCGTGGAACGTCCGCCTCGTAAGTACCACCCGGACGCCGGACGGGCTCTCGCCCACCGGCTCCGGCCCGCGGCGAAACGTCCATACCCGCCGGATCAAACTGGCTTGAGTTCATGGATGAATGTAGTAATCGGTGAATAGGCAACGAATGGATCTAGCATGAATGAGGATCGGCGTCGGCGCGCCCGGTAGCGCGCCGTATACGTGAGACGTCGCGTTGACACACTCCGCAGAATCTTTTACACTGTCTGCCTGTACTCGCGACACTCGAAACCTTCTCACAACGCTATTAACGTCCTATTTTCGTATCTTGTAATTTACGTGATTCTAGGTTAGGTTGGGAAGCACCAAGTATTTATCGTGACAGAATAAATACTCCATAACGATGTACCTAGCTTTTTCCACTCAATTTAATATATACCAAAAAAATGTACATACGAACGCGTAATCACGTTCAACTGAATATATTATTATAGCAACAGCGAGCGTTTTCGACAATAAAACGATAACTGAACGCAGATAAAGAATATTTAAAATTGTAAACAATACGTACCATATCTTATAACGAATTCTACAGATTCATTTTGATGAAAATGAATGAATGAAGCGAATCATAATGAAAGAATGAATGGTGTTTCCACAGGTACGAGTATGCTCGCACTACGTAATTCGCTTTGACGTTCGATATCGTCTCATCAATGACTATAAACACCGAAAGTTACGGACGTAATAGCCTGCAGGTATCGCTTTTAAATAGATAAAACACAATGCTGTGATATATATAGTTTATAGTTTTATATGTAAACTCGTTGCCAGTGTTGTTAACTCTAATCTGAATGTGTAATTATTGAAAAATAAACTTTAAAATAAGAACTTTACAAAACTGATAAAACTATACATTCGGAAATAGCACATTGTTAAACAACTACCTCTTCTTTAAGTACGGCGGTTAAATAAAACATCATAGCTGAAACATTTACACGTGACTACGAGTTTTCCATGCGATAGGTACTTTACATTAGACACTACCTCATAAATCCACCTAAAAGCAATAAAAAATAATTATGCATCGACCAGCGACGATTGGTCAAATTTTCTCTAAATTAATATTCATAACATTCCGTATTAAATGTCACCCGTATACAGTCCGATACATTGGTGATGTTGTATATTTCCGATTTCTTATCTCCTGTATCTTATCGTCTTCGTTGCGAAATAAACATAATACATCTTGCTCGGGCTGGTTAAAAGCTATCTTGAAATACACTGAGTTATTACGATTACGAAAAATTGGCTGGCTGGAAAAGTTTTATTTCGCAGCCATTAAATGTGAAAAACAAAAGCACATAGTTGTAACTAGTATACGTAACGTGGCTACAGCGTATTGATATTATTAAATGTTTATTCAATAGTGATTCATCGATAGTTAGAAATAGCTGTTAATACCGTACTGTTAATAATACGATTCCTTGTCAATACATCCAACACATACAATACATCCAACATGCCATTAAATCGGAAAACAATAACGTAACTTCACTCCTGTAATCCCAGTAGAAGTAGGCAGATGAATGCAGAACAATCCCACGTTTCACCGGTTATGTTTACGTCCCACTATGGAATAGGTGGTGAGCCTAATGCCATAACACAGGACGCATATCCAGACTCCGATCCACTACTAGAAAATCTAAATTAGAAAAATTCTATAGTATCCGACCCCACAATCGAACCCGGGACCTCCTGATCGGCAGTTGCACTTGCCACCAACACTACCAACGAGGCAGAGGCAACAATATTTATTGCTACTGATAACAACAGAATTCAATATGACAATGATGGCTGTAAAACTATTTGACAAATACAAATACGTATTTGGTATATGTTAACTTAACCATGCTTTAAATTCTAGAAATATTTATGAAGAAAAATCCACTTTTTAAGACACCAACTATAATTATTACACGTTTTATGAGCTTTGGATGTTACTATAGTATTGTTGAATATTAATTTCGATATAGGCTGAAGATTCCGTGATTCGTTCTAGGGTTTTTGAATTTTGTATTGTTAATTGGCCAAGCGTAGATGTAAAGCAAGTAATTCATAACCTTTCTTATTTATATATCATGAATCGAACTGGCTCACTGTTTTATGCAAACCCCCTCAGATGCTTTAATACTTGTCAGAAATTGGCTATTGAATTATATGGTAATAATTAAAACAACCTGTGTCTGCAATTGACGAATTTTAACAAAAATTATGTCTAGCAAAGATTTTAGTTCCATCTTAGGTTTAGACCACGCACAAGATTCTCAAGTAATCTATTGCGAATGTTTTATAATCTATGACGCTCACAAAATTATTTATATTACAAAACATTACGTTAACATTTTATAAACTTCCTGACCCACGATATTGCTATTACCGCACTCTAACATGAGTCCACGAATTTTATATTAATTGAGAACTAATCGAAATTAACTTCATACATTATTTGTGAGTTTCCATGGATATATGTTTGTATGTACTGGTTTCATTAGCAAAGATGTTGTTTGGATGGTTCAGAAATATCCGCCATCCATTGAATAGGACTTGATGGATGTTGTCTAAACATTAAAATCTGATTTGGTTAGAATATTAACACCTTCAACTAGTAATACTACATCAATGTTTTTAATTAGTCCAAAAAGTATACATACTATGCAAACACGCGCTTATTCAGACGCTTGCCCTTGTATAAATATGTACAAGTAATAAGACTTCTTAGTTCTTAAAAGGCATGTAAACGTACGCGCTCATAACGCCTTACGTGGAGTACCGCTTAAATAATGTACCCTTCATAAGATTAATTCTCAGTATCGAAATGGACAGTGTTCGGCTTTCAAATGAATAACAGTGTGTCCGCGTAATATTTATTATATAACTACGTAATATTCATTCATTTATGCCAGTGCGATAATAACCGCATTAAACTACCATTACATAACATTATATAGTGCGCAATATTGATATAGGTACGTACCGGTTTACGTTCGCACTGTACGCGCTGAGACACTGTACTCCGACTGCGTTATTGAATCATTGTGAACGAGGTGGGTAGTAAACGAGATATTGAAATATATAAATGAGACGAAAAACTCTCACGTACACTCAAACTTATATTTCCCTAAAACCCTTTGTTTTTAATATTTTTCAAACCACGATTCTGACAATTTTAGACGAAGAATGTTTTGAAATTTGTCATTTGTATAGAATGCAATAAAGCAGTTTAAAATTTGAAATGAAATAATTGTAAATTCGTGGATGATATAAATCCTAAAATGTGCACTGTTTTTCACATCTTCTTATCAGCAACTTCCGTTTCCACTTATACAGGCTGGTAAACGAGCAATCGAACTCATATTATTTCTAATACTTCTGAAGTGGCTATCAAGTAATCACTACATGCCAGCAATTTTTGTACGTAAGATTCCGTGTAATCTATGATGATATATTAAAGGTTATAATAGAGTACTAAAAGAAATAACTTAAAAGGCTACTATAGTTCAATAGTTTCACCCTGTTAGAATATTTAGTCTAGGTCTAAAGAACGATTAAAAATTACAATGTTCTTGCTAACATCTATTATGTAATTATTACTACATATACACTTACCTTTTGAAATTATTCAGAATATTTTTTCTAAATTCATTATAAATGATTCGATTTCATTTTGACTGAACTTTATTCCTATACATATAATAGAAACAAATTCAAACATGTTGCTATTCTGAGTTAATAAAAAAATGTATAAAATTCAATTTTTTATTGTCGATTTTATAAGATTGAAGTTTTCATTATTGTTGAACTGGACATTATTTTGTGATAATTGATGGTATTCCGTTATTGCAAATAGTTTTTTTTTTATTTGATACCTTAAAATTAAAACAAATCCTTGAAAGTAGGGGTGGTATTCGACAAGAAATACGACAATCCTTTAAATATTCAACTGAAGAAATAGAGAATGAGTTTGTGGAGGTTATTGTATTGGACAGATGCCTTTAAGATCGTTACATTCAAGAAAAGTTTTTTTTTTTTCAAATAGAAAACCATCCATAACAAATATTCAGTTTAGATATGAAAAGCGTTTAATGCGAGAAACATAAAAAAAATTATATTCTAAACAGAGATTCACTTATTACAAATATCACATCTATTCTATGCGATACTTCTTACCATAAAAATGGTTAAATCAAATGGATCACAAGTCAATTTATATTAATCGCAAGTGCTTTTACCTTAAACATAAAGATGTGTATTTAATTCATTCGAATAAAGGAAATGTAAGAGTTTCAGCCCAGACAGTACGGTTTAAATAGAACCGCGAAACAATGATCACGAACGTATTTTGTGTTTGTGTTAAGGACGTAGGTGAAAATCGGGCTCGGGCCTCACTCATAATCTCTGTAACGAATCTTATTAAAAAAATGTTAAGTAATAGAATCAATCCAATCAGTATCAGAGGCGGTCTCAGCACATAGTTTTCATTCAAAATTTATTCTGATGTTTTATGTTACCACTATTGAGCTGCTGTCGTGAACTAAGCACGAAAGAGATTTAGGAAATTAGGTATATATTCAATAAAAAGCTAAGCTATGTATTCAATAACAATAATCTTAGCGATTACATGCACATTTGTTATAAAATTGTTATACGCATAGGGCACACCGTATTCTACTTCTGTGAGCTGCTACTAGCTGTACTGGTGAGAGCAGTCTCAATAGAATTATTGCTTATAGTCAAAATATCATTTAGGACCTCTAGACGTGACTCTCAGTATGCAAACAATTCGTATTCACTAGTATTGTGATAATTATTTAGTAAAATCTACACAGATAAAATCTAGACAGCGTCCACCAATCAACCCCTAAGTCCAGTTGTTATACGAGTACGTTTACTTATTTGACTCAAGACGGCTCTCCCAAATGTTTAGCTGTTTTTTCTGTAAACACATCAATATAACTTAGCTCACTGTCGGCGAGATTACAGCTTCGGATATTATTGCTCCGGTCTAATTCTAAACCTTGATCAAGTTCAATGTTATCGCATTCTTGGCACTGTACACTCGTTTTGTTTACATCGATCCACCTGGCGCCCGAACATGTTGGTTTTTTAACGTTAAAAGTAAAATACGAAAACATGCATTACTCGCGTGTGCATACAAAACGCCTTCAGGTTTACGTTTTCGGGGCTAGTGTAACTACGGTTTGGTTAATTTACATTCCCGAATACAGTGAATTATTCATTTTTAATGCTGTAATGTTCTTATATCAACGAGTCCTATTCAAATGTAACATACAAATACTCCATCCACATAGGTTATTAGGTAACGTCATGTTTGTCTACGCTTAATCAAATTGGGTCGTGATGGTACTAGTCACGAACTCTTGTTAAATGTCATGGCCTCTAGATGCATTTTTACCATCGAGAACTGAGGTGAAAACCTAAACTAGTCATCTAAATCACCTAATCTTGTCTTATAGAGATACATATTTTAAAAGCCGACATCGCACAGATGTATGTGAGGTGCCACTAATGTTCGAGGCGAACAGCAATATAAATGTGACTGCACATTTATATGGCAGTTTGCTGGTTTTATAAAGACACGGTTGGCTTTGTATGCAAATTATAATATATTCAAATTATAATAAGGCAATAAATAATTTCTAAGGTATGCAATAGACAATTTTATAATTAGTTGTTAAGTAGTCCTATTTTTAAATATAAATCGTTCAAATTTTCCCGGCTAAAATACATACATGTTAGGTATTATCAGTAAACTAAGGACAAATGACTATAATAAAATTATACTGCAATCGCTCTTGGAATTTTTAGCATCTGTTTTAAGTAAAACACAAAGTTCAATAGTCTTGTGTTTATAAAGACAATACAAATAAATGCGAATTAACAACCGAAACACAATTTTGTTAAATAAGCAGGACGTTCGTTAGGTCACTAAGTTATTTAATCTTATATTGTTTGTCGCTAAGTTATACATTCTTATATTGTTTGCCTTTTTCAAAACCTAGTCGAAAGTTTGTTTTAAAAATTCAATTTTATGTTTTTATCTATTCCACTTCTCGGTTTTATTTCTATATCACGTAAGTTATGGTGGCAATAACGCATTTATAATAGGCATGCATCTCTTTCGCAGCTTTTAAATAAATCATTAAGATAAGACAGGACAAATTGAGAATTGAATTAAAGATATTTATCAAAATGATTCAACATATCTTCGCGATTATAAAATATCGTTTCTATAACTATATTCAGTAAACATAAACTGCTTGCAAATTTTTGGGCGTCGTTTTCTTTTATCGATTACCATAATGAGGTGATATAACTAAAGGTAATAGCTTATCTTAATATCATATGATACTTGCGGTACGTTCTGCGAAATTGGAACTTTGTATTATGTTTGGACAGTATGGCTCCCACGCACAGACGCTGCACAGACACTGCGTGTAATGCATTTTATCTTATATTTGACCTTCATACAGAATACTAATATTGTTTATATTGTATGATTGAATTTGATATAAATCATTCATTACAATAAAAGATAACTTTGAATCAGATAAATACAAATCGTGTACAATTATTTAGCAGAAAATTACAAAGACGTTAACGAATGCATTCACTTGTTTGACAGGTGGGGACGATGAGGGAACAGGAAGGCGACGGCCCGGAGAGCCGTTAGCCGGACTCGATGGACGAGTATGGCGGGCCGGCGGCGCCGCCCCGGCCGCCCAAGCCGGCGGCGCGCGTGCACCGCGCGGGGGGCGCGCGCCCGCCCGCCGTGTCGCTGCTTCAACCGCGGCCCGAAGCGGAACGCGAGCACAACCCCTACGTGGAGGCGCCGGGCCGCTCGCCCGGCGTTCCGCACGTGCACGCGCACCGGCCGCATCGCCCACAAGTCACGCAACCGCTCAAGCCGGTGACGACGCAGCCGGTCGCGTTGGCGAGCAAACGACGCGCTGGCGTCTCCGCCACCGATTCGATCGTGTGCGAGACGTGCGGCCTCTGCCGATGTGAAGAGTGCGCGCGGCCGCGGCCGCTGCCGTCGCGCTGGTTGTGCGGCAAATGCCTGTGCAGCGCGGAGGCGTGCGTGGACTATGCGTCGTGCATGTGCTGCGTAAAGGCGCTATTTTACCACTGCGGGAGCGGCGAGGAAGAAGCGGGCGAGCCGTGTGCGTGCGCACCGCGACTGGCGTGCGTGGGCGCGTTGACGCTGCCGTTGCCGTGCCTATGGCTGTACTGGCCGCTGCGCGCGTGTGCGGCGGTGGGCGCCGCCGTGTACGCGCGCTGCCGTCGCTCCGGCTGCCGCTGCCCCGAGCCGCCGCCGCTCTCCAGTATTATCTAGTCCCGCCGCGAGCCGCCGCGCCCCGAAGCGCCGAGCCAGTCGCCGAGCGGCGCGCCCGCGTTGTACAAATATTTATTGGCGAGCGGAGAGCTTCGGACCGCGCGGGGGTGGACTTCAGTGATCGCTGTGCCTGGTCCGAGTGTGTGGTGGAGCGGCGCGGGGCCGGCGGACGTGCGCCCCGCGCTCGCCGAGTGATCGTCTACGAGTACCTTGTAAATATAGTTGTATAGTGTGAATGTACGTGAACGTGTCGCCGAACGCAAAAAGTCTCAAATTTTCTTGAGACCGAAACGTGTCATAAGAAAACGCTAACATTAGTATTTTGGATTTCACACAAATCCAGAGAAGATTAAGGAATGAGATAAAAGAAACATACATTAAGATGTAGATAATTTACCATTTATTTATTAACTGAATTTGTATTTATTTGTAAATAAAACGACAACATTATATTATATATCGAATGTTTACTATTTATTGCCTCTTTTTTCTGCCTCTGAACCATATACCGAATATAATGACATTGTTATAAGTATACACATAAGCTCTTGAAATGGGTAATCCTTTTATCCGTTACCTTAACTATTTCTAATTCTACAAAGTCCGTGTGGGGATATACAAGGTGGCGTGGTCTGGCAGACTGCGTCACCATACCATAGGTACAATTACATGGTCAGGCCGTCTACCGGCACCAGCGGAGCCGGTGCGGCATGCTGTTCACTGCGTTCAACACCCAACAGAGGAGGCTTATGTCCAGCAGTGGACTGCAATGTACTAATGATGATGAAATTCCATGTACCTTTTGAACTCATTGAAAGTTTATTATTACTCATTATTAATTCTTAACGTGTAAACAACATTTTGATCGACTAAAAAAATAATGAAGGGATAAAAAATTGACAATATAACGAAAAAATCTGTATAACTATACCATCAAATATTAAAATAAATAATGTGATAAATTAATTATACAATAATATATTTCCTATTTCGCCGCTGCGATATATATAGACAATCGTTGGTCGTGTTGGTTGCGGGTGCGACTGCCGATCGGGAGGTCCCGGGTTCGATCCCCGGGTCGAGCACTACAAA
>DWEJ01000910.1:0-14485 GCA_018245835.1 Mysoria sejanus stolli
TTATATGGTAGGATTCACGGCAAAAAATAAAGAGGTGATTTCGATTTTTTCATACATCACACCCGTGAGCCCGGCGCCGGCGCCCCGGGCTTGCACAATACGATTGTAGCTATCCTTCCCGGTCATTCGTTACGCTCTACTGGCTGATAATAATGTGCCTCTACAGCCCATACTGTATTATATACTTCTATAGCCTTTACTGTTTAGGTAGTGTACCTCTATAATCTGTACCACTTAGGCCGATTTCATAAGTAATGTACATAATATTGTTGTTGATCGTAGTTTTGTTGTTTCAGTATAAACAATTTTTTGGTTGTCTCTTTTGCATTTCAAAAATATTTGTTGTACTGACTGACATTGTTTATGCTATTTTTGTAAAATAAATAAAGAAATTTATTGTAAGCACATTTATTAATGAATTATCAATAACATGTTGAATTAAAAACAGAAGGGATATTTTAAACAAAAATACTGAAATTTGACCAAATATTCCAAAATAAATTTTCTTTTAATCTGAGGTCATAAAATTTACCATTATTAGTTATATAGTCTTACTAGTATAGTTTGGTCGATATCATAAAATAATAATAAGAAGCTACTTCAAAACACAACATATTGTACTAAAATACTCTTCCGTGCTTAACTGTTACAAACTTTATATTTTAATCGTTTTGTAGGCTTACTTGGTTCTAAAAGCGCCGCCTACTCATCGCCAGTGATTCACTCGTGCGATATATTCTGTTAAGTGCTAACTCTTTGTTTAGTTTTACTGCTTCCATTATAACAAGTGTTTATAGTTTTACTAGCATTTCAATCCACGGATTTAAAAAATAATGCCATGTTTATGTCGGATTAAAGTATTTTTCTACAGTAAATTTGACATGATTCATTCTGAAGGGAATACTCTCGTTCAGTTCGAAATGATAAAAGGGTTTACAATAAACGATGATTAAATAAGTCTTGATGTACAATGATCATACTTATTGTGCTTGGTAACTGTTCATAATTGTTTCGCGAATAAATAATTTTGTTTGAATTTACTCTTAGTTTATCCTATAACAAAATATTGGTCTGTGGGATTATACCTTATGAATTGATAAAATTAGTTGCACAGTGCAAATTTCGCCTTGAATTAGGACGATCACATGTGTAGGCAAATATGTTAATTATTTACCAGTATAAAATTGAAAACAACGTAAAATTATTATATTAACTTGACACTTCATGTCTTTATTTCTCTACACAAAAGTTGGTAACATAGTACAAAATTTACAAGGACACAAACCATCGTACGCTTGTAATCCATTGGAATCGCCCAATGGATTACAACTGAACCTGTAGAGAGCATAGTAAGATACCTTCACTTATAGGGAACCAACCTAAAATTGGATGGAAGTCCTTGGATCCATACGTGGACACGCAAAAAGGGCATGCGTCGCAAAAAACATGAACATTTATGACTTTGTGCACACGCGAGTTGGAATGAGGAAGTGGGCTTAGCTGGTACTCGACAATTGCTAGCAATAGAAGCCACATATAGGGTTCTAAAGGACTACGATGGCTATTAATAGTAATATACATTACGACTTTTATACGAATTTTATACGAACAATTTCTGAAGTTTATACACATTGTGAACCCAGGAACTACCGTCAACAAATCAGAAAATTAGCAAATTCTTCACATTCGTAAACTCATTATCGTCATCAATTATTTCTAATATGATGATTATGATAATCTGTTGCAAAAAATATCGATACAAATCGTTCTTTTCTAGTTCTCCATTAACTGTCAACTCGACTTACATTTACACTTTAGACCATTTTAACTTTCGTATTCATATAGTCTTTTAAAAATTTTAACTTGTTTTTGTTCTTTCCTCATCCCTGATAGCCATCTCCAGTCGTGTTGATCACGATTTTGATAAGGATTTAGATAGTCTCGAATTATTCTTGGAATTATGTATAACGTTATTTGAAATATATAAAAACGTCAATTGAAGTGTTTGAAATCTATTTTCATAATACATACATAACGGTTACATTGTTGTCATCAGTCGAAATGTTCTTTGATTAAAAGTAAGAAAAATCACAGACAGGTTTTCTCTTTTTTTACTTGAGATACTTTAAGTGATTAGTGTAAAATAAAATGTCCTTAATTTTTGTTTTACAAAATACGAATCTGGTGAAACCATTAGGGAGTTCCATTAGTGGCGATTTATCGCATGCCTTCCTCGTGAGATTGCTGCAAGGATTCTTAGCAGATTGTATCATGAGCTTAATATTGTCGTTCGATGAAAATATAAATTAGCTTATTCATTACTTGTTACTGTTGTTTTATACCAGTTTTATTAATTTACTACATATTGCCTGCCTCGTTGGTCGTGTTGGTTACAAGACCCACTGCCGAACAAGAGGTTTTGGGTTCAAATCCCGGATTTGATACTATTGGATTTTCCTAACTTAGATTTTCTAGGAGAGGCTCATAGTATGAATGTGTCCAGTATATCGCAATAACCTCACCACCTATATCATAGTGGGTCGTGAACATACGAGTAACTGGTGAAAATTGGAAGTGTACTACACTTCTCTGTCTGCCTCTTTGGGGATTACAGGTGTGATATTATGTTATTATTCATTGAAAGAAATACTATTGAAATAATAACAAGAATTTAATTTCTCCTGCAGACTCTTATATCGGGAATTGGGGAGATCTTGTTCAAGTTCTGCACACTGACTTAAAAAAAATACGAATGATTAACATTGTAATATCATGACTATCATTAATAAAGTTCGTCTGCAACATTAACCGAATGTGTCGATGGAACGCAAATCGCACTAAGTAGCAGATATCGAAGTAAAGAAAGCCCCGTCCTCGTTATATTAACGCATGCCACCGACAAGCAAGAAAAAAGCGACATTACCCGCAAATACTGGCATAATGGAAAAAAATTAATCGATTGAATCGTCCGATCGAATCGTCACAATATCGTCGCCACATCGAGAGAATATAAAAAGCCCATGTACCCATATTTGGTTCTTCCTAATGAGCTTAAGGAACTTGCCTTGTTGATATCGATCGGCGAATAGTAAACACGCTGCACTCTTAAAACGACATAGTCACTGCGCTAAATGAAATGGTTATCGATAATTCTTTTATGCAACATATTAGATACATCGAATATGCGTGTGCATGAAGATTTTCATCAAGAAAACGATTCTTTTTAAATTATAGTCTATGATTTTAAATTATAGCCGAAAGTTATTCTTAATTAAAAATAATTTCATTTGTAATTACTGCCTCGTTGGTCGTAGTAGTTGCAATCGCGACTGCCGATTGGGAGGTGTCGGGTTGGATCCCAGTTCGAACACTACAACATTTGTTTATTCTAATTTATTTTATCTAGTAGTGGCTCGGAGTCTGGATATGTGCCAGGTGTATGACAATGGGCTCGCCACCTATTCCATAGTGGGACGTAAACGTAACTGGTGAAACGTGGGAGTGTTCGGCATTCTTCTCCCTACCTCTTCGGGGCTAACAGGCGTGAAGTTACTTTTTTTTTATTTTATTTTAGTAATTTATTCATTTCTGTACTTAATACATTAATGAAAGCTTTTCATATCAAAAGTGGGTTATTTAACTTAAACTGAAATTGCACCGCTTTAATATAATGTAAATCTAACCAATACTTATTACATACTTAGATCATGGACGAATGGTAGGGACTACACTCGTAAGATACATAAACTGTATCTTTCTTACAAACAGGTAGTAAGACAGACACTTTACCGAGGCACAGGAGGACTCGCTCCCACGGGCCGAAGGGTTTTTACTCCATTCCATTTTGGTTCCCGCTAACTATCTCCCGTTCAAGGCTGTTATAAATAGATGTCTGTTTGTTTATCACTAGTTCTTGGTACACGAACTGCATAGTAATTTCCTCTGTAAACTTCCTTCCTCGCCTCAGAATTGTGGTAAAGCTCAATATTTGCCTTCGTGAGTGGCCGAACGCTTTAGTATTTTTCTGTATTGGTCCTTCGAGTCAGATTGGATTCACTCACAATATAATATAACAAAAAAAATTATAATACATTACTTGTCAAACATACACATAAAGGTCTATACAAAGTCCACAAGCAAAAACATAAAAGAATTGAAACTCCATTTCCTGTTTATTCGACAATACTCTTATGTAAACTGAAAACAGAAAGCTGTCGTCAAATCGGCTTACAACGTAGAATATTAAATTACCTTTTCCACTGACTTTACTTTCGTAAAGCTGAACGCTTAATGGAGCTTCCGTTTCCTCTAAAGAGCTTTGTTTCGACGTAAAGTGCTGTTGAACTGAAAGTATGCTCATATTACACATTGTTTTCATAACATTATGAATTTACTCGGATAGACGTTTACACGGCAGATGTTTTCGAACAATGGACGGCAACGTGCGGCGCGGCTTGCGTAGTATGTGTTCGACTCAACAGCTTTGTTCACCTTTATTTTATTAAGACGCATACACACTAGCTTGTTTATTTCGAAGCTGAGGGAGTTGATTTACCAGAGGTGATATGACACAGACAATCAAGCCTCAGGGTCATTAGAATTCGATCACATTTCAAATTGTCACAATCAATAAAGAATGATAGTGACTCTTTTGTTTATACTGTAATAAGTCATATATTAACGACTAAATAAGAGCAGCAGACTAAATAAGAACAATATAATTTCCATACCTATGTTTGTTATTCTATATTAATGCTGTCGAACACACGAAGCACGCCGAGGCGCGACGCCAAAGTTTACCTCAACTAAGTGTAAATGTTTCCAGCGTCGTGTAAATACTCCCATGTATGTAGGTTTTAAAATGAGTGCCGGGTTCTTAAAACGGCGATGTTATGTTTATGCACAATTTCCAGTGTTTTCAGTTTTGTTTGGACATACCCAGCGGTATTTTTGATACGTGCTTTCTTTAGAATGTTTACGGAAGAAACTTACGTCTACCGTAGTGCTTGTGGGTAACGTCAACGGGAGACGAGCATACGGTAAATTAAGGCGTAGAATTGTAGTGTCGAAAGTTTTTACGCAACATAATAAAATGTCATATACTCGTACCTATAGAATAAAAAATTAAACTCCCTCATGGGTTAAGTGGTTGCAAAGGTGTTTGTTCAAATCTATCTAGGTTCAAATTATGGATCGGATGCTATTGGATTGTTGTAACTTATTATTTCTAGCTAAAGTATTCACTTGGAGTTTATATTTTTGCACGGTGTATGACAATAGGTTCACCCCCTATTTCTTGGAACCTATCTACCTACCTCTTTAGGTTAGCTTAGCTCTTAGAGAATTACAAGCGTAATGTAACGTTATATACAATACCAAAAAAACCAACAATACCACAAAATATGACACCTTAGTATCTATATAGTACCTTAGTATGTATAGTATATATATACTATACTATAATTTGGACTATGTATATAGTCCAAATTATATATTATCTCGCTAGATACATTAACCTTTAAAATGGAATATAAGATTTCCTCTTCTACGATATTTTAATTAAATTTACTAAATTTGGAAAAGGAACGTGTATAACATTTAGCTATGTTCATGTTTAAGTTGTAAATTATAAGCAATTGTTTAGAAAAGCGCTACCGTGCGTTGGTTGCAGAGTTGTACTGTTCCAGTTGGGGATACGCTCGCTTGCGTCTTAGCACTGAAGGTTGTGTCAAATAGTTTATAAGTTCTCAACTGATAAAAATAAATATTAAGTTGAATTAAATAGCTCACTTAACTAAAATAAATTGAATTAATGAATAATAAATTGAACAAAATAAAAAAATAACTAAATAAATATAAACGAAAACATCGGCTGAAGTCTTTTCTCTCACAGAACGCAAATAGCAACAAGTCTGTATTCATAAACCAATAACATGTACATATGTTGTTTAATAGATTGAACTTCATAATTTTATCTGTGACATTCAACGACTCTAGAGCCACTCCTGAATTGTATATTACAATTGAAATATTTAAGAACGTCGATATACGGGCTCGTGATATTTTTATTTATTTATACCAAAACCATCTATTCTGCTTCTCCTGGCATGGCAAAATCAAAATCTTCCAACATAGATTTATTATCATAAGTTGGTTTTTACTTTTTAGTCTCTGCAAGTATTCCTATAAATATTAATAAACTTTAGGCATATGTACACACGATTAAAAATACATGTCTATTTATGATCGCGTGGTCTGTAATCCTTTATATTTATGAGAATAAACTACATATTTTTTATATGTATAGATATAGTAAAGATTTATTGCGAAACATATTTTAACATGTCTTGCAAGTCAAAAGTCATTGTAACATTGATGTATGTAAGTAATAAGAATAGAGGGCTAAAGTACAGCCCTGATGTATGCAAGCAGGTGACGGAGTTACATTATCTGCTGCCTGCGTGTGGTCGCTCCTGACCGCAAACCGTCTGTTGTCACGCGAATTGCATTCTGCATTCTGCATAGGAGGTCAAAACCCTTTGTTCTTGAGTTTTATGTACGCTCTGTGTAAAATAAATTAACTATGTTGCTATTAATTGGTACAATTGAATGAAACGAGTTTTATTTTGTGTCATTTATACTGCAAAATAAGCATTAGGCTCTATTAAACTTGACTTTTGAAATATTGTTCAATTGCTTAAATATTTATTTAATTGATATAAAATAAAATATTTCCCAACCTACTTTCATCCTGCAGGACACGGATATCTTAATATACGATAATATTTGTCATTATCACCATGAAACCAAGAATGATAAAATTGTTATTATTATGATTTAAAATACACTAGCATGCATTTGTGATTTTTTTTAAATTGTTCAATTAAAGTGTTAAATTAATTTCATTAAGAGCAAGTGATATAGCTCAAGCAGTGTCCATATAGCGCATATTCTTTTAAACGATAATGGCATGTGATTATAGAAAATATAATATGTAAGATTTCTTATGCGATTAAAATATGCCAGTCCATGATTTCCAGTGACATTTAACATTATGTATACGAATTAAGCACTAACATGCACTCGCTAAGTGAAATTTCCTAACGCTTGAAAGCAAATGTTAGGTAGTTACAGCAGAACACAGTGCGAGAAACTGCGGCGATAAATCTCGACGCCCCGCTCATGTCGCCGCATGTTTCCGTCATCATTGATTTTTATGCCCTCCGCAGGTATATGTTACGAGTCAGTAATAAATATTTTCTCGTTCAACAAAAGCAAAGGTGTCATAAAACCACGTGTCTCTTCTACTCGGTTACATATTTAAGTAATGAGCTTTATAGGAAGTTTCATTGTGTTATAAAAATGTATAATTAGCAATGATAGTTTATATATAGGTTTACTTTTCAAACTTTTTATATAGGTTACCTTTTCAGCCTCCCAATACAAATTCTATTACACAAATTGGAACAGTATGATGGAATGTACTCCAAACTGGTCGCAGTTTTGGAGGTAGCTTAAGCTCAACAACAGATCTTAAAAAGAAGTAGGTTCAAATTGAAAGAGAAGAACCTAAGCTCAACAATGCTACTTAAAAAGAAGTAAGTTCGAAGTGAAAGATGTAAGGAAAAAGTGGAAGAACTGCGATTTGAATATTTCACACGCACTCTCTATTTTAACCATTAAGTTTTAAATTTTTATTAAACAATAACGCCAATAGCATTACCGTTATCAGTTCTGACTCCTCTACCGAAATGCATTGGCTGTCAATGGATATAGGATTAACTGAAACTGTTATCGTTATAAATTTAGTGTATAAAAAAATATAACTACCAATAAGTGTGACAACATTTACGATAGTTTCATTTATTCCTATTATAGCCTTTATCTAAAGAATTCTTGAGTTCCGCATAACGATCTCTGAGGCGTGTTAGGTTTGTATCTACACATGACGAACGTGGTACACTTCGACTGTTACTCACGTTATTCTGCAACCAACAATGTTTCACCAATAATGTTGAGGATTAAATGACTTAGATGACATCTTTATAGTTTGGCTGACATGAAGTTTGTCGAAAATATCGACATCTTTGTCGTTCAATTTCTTTTCTCTTACACACTACGACTAAAGATTGTCTTGTCTTTAGATACTATCCACTTCCAACTGAAATTAAGATTATTGGGACAGTAAAAATGTAAGTAAAAAAATGCTGTTAATTAGTATATTAAAGTAAACTTTGAAATTCAAGCAATTCTATTAAATGTAACACACAATGAAGTATATTCAATAGCTATAGTCAGTATACAAGCGATACGTAGCTTGAATTCCTTGAGCGCGCTGGATAGGCCATCACGGCCAGGGGCGGGCATGATGCTGACAGTGACAGGATCCTCATTAGGCCCACCTCGGAAGCGTTTGTTTATTAGCCTCACGCCGCGGTGATTGATAAGGGGCAATGATTGCGGCTGCCACACGCACGGGAACTAGGGCTATTTATTTAAATACTCGCTTCCTTTTAAAACAGAATAGCTATCTGAAGAATCCTATTGTTATTGAAGGCTGAAATAATACGATGTAAGCGTTGGTTAATACTTTTAATCGTTCTTGTTCCTTCTAGAAATAGACGTGTATTACGATGATTTGCTAGAAATTAATCGAAGTGTTGTTTTCCATCTGGTCTATAACATTAAGGAGGACGAATACTTTTATTGTAATATTTCTGAAAGGAATGATTATTCTATTTTTACATAACATTGTAAATAGTGTTTCTACATGTCTGCAATATTAAATGTATTGCTGTTTTACGGTATTTACTTCTTTGTCTAAAATTTAAACCCAATTATACCTAATTACGTACATTCAATAATTATATAGAGTAGAATAACAAAAATGTAAATAAATATTCAACACATAATTAACTTAATTCCGTGCTTATAAAAATGTTAATTTAGTATCACATAGTTGTTTAGTGTTTGTTTATGGACATTAACTCTCAGAAAAGGTAAATGTCCAGCGCTGGACTGCAATAAACTGATGATCATGATGATAGTTATATCAATTATATGAGTTCTTGAACGGAATAAAGGTTATGTTACAAACCTGGGAATTAAAACTAAGACTAAAGGCAATATAATGAACTCCATGCTTAGAGTTATTATTATTGGCGTATAGAATAAAATAGACTTATTGTCCAATTACCTAAAAATCCAAACTGTTCCAGGTGTCTGCTATCTGTTAAAACCTAAATTATTTATTTGACGTTTTAATCATCTTATTCTATAATATTTATCTCTGAATAACATTTTAGTATTATAAGTTACGATCCAAGATGGTCGAAATAATGCACGATATTATGTAGTCTGCTCGTAAAAGTGACCCAAATAATGATGATGTTAACTTCTCAAACCAAACAAAAATCACGCAAAGGAAATAAAAAGGCAAAATATTTTCAAAAGAGTCCCTTGACGCCTTCATCCTCACATCGCGCAGTTTGTGCATGTTGGCGGAAGGCTTATTTGGGTGCATAATTAAACAAATACGTGTGTTAATGATGGTAATCTGAGGAAGCGAAAGTCGTTTAATTAGTAAGACCACCTCAGTGTTGGTCGTGTTGAACTTCACCTCTGGTATTTTACTGGAAATGTGCGATCCCGATCGATTTTATCCTATCGCCGGCCTGTATGTATCTATTCGTTCAGTAGGATTTGGAGTTTTATCTTATCATGCCAAAATGGTATTTAGTGTAAGGAAACTAAATACAATGTCTTGATTCATCGTTATTATATACTACTGATTATAAATCCTAAAATATGTCCACTACTGATTATAGATCCTAAAATATGTTTACAACTCATGGCCCTCTGTTCTTTTACTTAATCTATTCTTCGTAATTACACATCTAATACATATGTATAATATATAAAAGTTAAAATACCTACAGATGAAACACATTTTATTGCAAGTGTAAATTCATTCTAATTTTACGAAGACTTCGTGCTAAGCAGTTAACGTAATATACAAATATAATTGCGCGCGGTAAATAATATTTTCATAATTTTGTCGTATTTATTGGTATGTTAAATACGGATAATGTACGCTTATAAGATGTCATTACGCATTTGTCTCATGCAGACGGCCTCTTAGAAGCGGTTTTCGAGAAAATCGATATAGGTAAGTGAAATTATAAATCAATATAATTATGAATAAGATATCTTCATTGCATTTACCTTTATTTATTGAATGATTTGTTTATTTATCCCTAATCGCTATTTACAAAATGCGCACTTCGTGCTAATTGGCATTTTTTAACAGTCAACCCAGGTAATGAAGAGTTCAGCAGTTTAGTCAGTGTTAATTGGTAACATTTGTCCTGGAATGAGGAGGGGGATAAGTAAGATTGGTAAAGTAAATACAAGTTAGTATAACTGCAGTTAGAAGTATGGAAAATATATATTATATGAGTATACACATATGAATATGTATCTTTTGTTTGAACGGCCTTCATACACGTACACAAGAGTGCGTCAGAAGAAGTATCTAGGGAGTGACACTAGGACTCACATGAGAAATATTAATTTTAATATCTGTGATCACCAACCACCGTGCTCAGGTGGGGGTGACCAAAACCCCTTACGGGAGGCCTATGTCCAGCGGTGAATACGCTGATAAATGTATACATGATATCATGAAATTTTGATTCATTTATACGCATGCAAAGTACATAGGTTTTGAAATATTCGCTTCAAAATTCTCTGGGAACAGATTGAACGCAATTATATCCATAACGGTGGAGTTGGAGTGAGATAGCCCGCAGACTTGTTTGCTCACAAATGAGCTAATGAGCTCAACGACGGTAGCAGTACTCTTTAACTCGCTATTAAACGATTAAACTGTGTCTGTGAAGACCGTGCATTATACGCGTTCACGCTTTATATGGCATTATAGTCCGCGGCCGAGAATTCGGCGACGTGTTTACTTAACGAGCCGTTTCGTTAGCCCTCGATGTACTTCTCTGGGCAAATGTTACCGTAATTGGTGGCTGTTCGGGCAAATTAAAGGAAACATTGCTTGAAATGCGGTGATTTTTTTTTATTTTTATAAAAGACCGCTTCTTGGTAATTTGGAAGGAACCTAATATTTACGTTTGCTGCCATAGCGCTCCCATTTTTGTCATACCGCTGTACAATTCGGCCTAACTTGAGATCGGTTGATGTCTTTAGAACGTACATATTTTAAAGTTGATCTTAGATGGAGTCGAGTTCGCAGTAATAAAAAAGAAGTCAAAGTTTAAAAATTCTATAGCGTAAAAAGTTGTACCTGTATGTAATAATAGTTAAATAATATTAGTTACAGATGAACAATAATAGCTACAGATGAATAATAATAGTTACACTGAAGAAGATCATAATAGTTACCGATGAATAATAATAGTTACACTGGATATAATAATATTTGTGGGTGTAAAATAAATTTTACACATTGTTAAAGTCATCATTCATTTATTCACTTCCGCAATGAGCAGTCTCAAGGACGTATTACACAGAAAAACGTAATTTGCAAACTGCTACGTAAAATAAACAAATAATAACATAGCGAAATCTTGTACCACACCAAATATAATATTAACGAAGAAATACTGTAAAAATAATGAAAAAGCTTAATATATTTGTTCAGTGATCTGAACGTTACTGTAACAGCTGCCAACGCTTAATAATTTCGAACGACCTACACATGGCAACACGGCACGTTTGTCATAATGAAGCTTTCACGTTAGAAGGTATGCTTTCTCGGTAATCTTGTGATTTGTATTTAAGAGCAGGTGGAATTGTTAGTGATTTTGTATTCGTAATTATGTTTATGGCATTGTCGTTTCAAAGCGGGTTGATAATTTTCTTCATAATCTCGATGTATTAATTTGTATGTATTTGATCTTCTAGTTTCTGACATTTCCTGATTAACTGAATAGACAGCCCATAGAAGTTTTTCAACGAGAATTTCTGAAGTAGCTTTAAACTGTTTTTAAGGTATGACGGTCACAATTGATTTTCTTCCTCCTGCGTTTCCTCGCGAAACTTTTTATCACTATTGTAGTCGTTTGAAAGGAATTATTTAAATATATGTATATGAAAAAATGTTTTATGCAGTAAATAATTCAATTTAGTTTTATAATCTTACAATTAGACAAAAAAGAAACGCAATTTTCTAGAAAAAATTCTAGAAAATCTAAAATTAAATTTAATTCTAGTCGTGGTTCGGAGTCTGGTTATGTGCCCGATAGATGGCGATAGGCTCACCACCTATTCCATAGTGGGACGTAAAAACGTATGCGGTGAGATGTGGGAGTTTTCTGCATTCCTCTGCCTGCCTCTTCGGGGATTACAGGCGTGTAGATAATACTAAAATCATTTACCGTCTCGCAGTGTACTTATAATGTATTCATTTGAGTGAGCAGTTCAAATCATGTGCTAGTCTGAAACTGAAGATATAATACTGGCTTCTTGGACCAGATTCTCATGGACTTTTAGAGGATGACATTTGTACTTCATAATCCTGTTTCCAACAGCAACTCCGAAGGTGTTGCAAAAGATGGCTGAAGAAGTGGAACTGTTCAACCAAACTACAACAGAATTGGATTCGAAGTACAACAAGCTGAAAAATATTCGTTGCCACATACAGGACATGTTGGATACTGTAACGTATGTCAACCTCAGTCATGTCAGTATATTAACAATGTTGTGTGTGTGTGTGATTGATATTTGTAAGATGGAAGTGTCTAACTAATGTAACTATTCTAAATATGAAAATCTTATTGTCTAATATGTGTGCGTGTGTTCAGAGTAGATGTGACTACAGCAGGATAAATATTACTATATACAGTGACTCGTGAAATGTAATTCAACTTATTGAAGTGAAACTTCTTTATCGGTCTATGAGAAAAATGTAAAAAAAATCGTCACGTTTTTCAGTTAAGCGCCATGTTGTTTTATTTATCAAAGTTCAGTATAATGACGTAAAGAATAAAATATTAGTTTGATAGTTATAAAAAAAAGACTTATTCAAATTCAAGTGAATAAGTATCAGTAAATGTATATAAATCTATTAAAATTAGCAAGTATTGATAAGCGTTAAGTATTGATGGGACGTAAACGTAACTGGTAAAACGAGGGAGTGTTCTGCATTCCTCGGCCGACCTCTTAGGGTATTGCAGGCGTGAAGTTATGTGAAGTGTTAATAATTAAAACTAAAACAAAACACAATTGAAAAATAAAAATAATATGTACCTCTTTTTTTTTAATTATTTGTTTTTAATTACATATTTATCTAGTTATTTTTAATTTTATATATAATTGTATTACTTTGAAATTATTAAATATCTGTTTTGCATTATTTTTATTGAGTTATGGCATCAAATATGAATATTAAAGTTCGTTATGTAATTTTTATAAACTGATTAATTAATTTGTAGATTAAATGATGATTAAAAAATAATTAAATAGAGTCCGAAAACTCTATCCAGTATCCAAATGCAATAGTTGTAGAAGCAGATGTTCATCGTTGTATCTGTTCACAAATCAGTAAATCAGCTGAGCGATTGGGAGAGTACCTACAGAGATAAGAAAAATAATAAAATTTAAGCAGCAAGTGATATTGAATGAAAACCAGCTGTAGAGCGAATGTATTTAATTTAATACGATTTTGTTTTTCTTACGCCTTATCTACCCAATATCTGTGAAATTGTAAATAGTAGAAAAATTGTATGTCATAAAGAAGTTTCACTTCTTACCTGTGTAATTTGTACATACGCATTTTTTTTTGTTGATACTACTTGCCTACAGTTTAGTAGCTAATAAAGATATGGTCGCAGGGCTCCACTGATCGGCGTGGAATACTTGGTGGAGCACCCGCCGGAGGAGCCGCACTACGAGCCCAGCTACACGTGCACGCTGTGCTCCAAGCAGGGCCACCCTCGTACCATCATCAACCACATGACATGTTACTGGCATCGTCACAACTTCCTTGTAAGTATTTACACAGTGATATTAGATGAAAGATATCATTAAAAATTCTGTCTTACAAAAAAAAGTAACTCCACATCTGTTAACCCCAAGGAGGTAGGCAGACGAGTCTAGTTATATAAATAAACGTGCAGTTAAATAGATAAATTTATTTATTTTACATGAGATAAAATTAAAAACTTAAAAAAGTACTACAACTACTGTGACATTATTGTGAATTTGTTCAATATTTAAACAGAAGGAAGTGTGACAGAAATGAAGAAACTAAAAAAAAATATTTTTTATTGATATACCCCTATATACAAGTTGAGTAGTGACAAGTGGCCGGCCCGCAGCAGCGGCACTTCCCGACGGCGTGCCGGCTGCTGAAGCCGTACCGCGCGCAGAGCAAGTACCGCGACGGCGTCATCTTCGTCATGAACCGCATCGCGCTGCGCATCGTGGAGAAGTACGGCCGCATGACGCCCGTCAA
>DWEJ01000911.1:0-14483 GCA_018245835.1 Mysoria sejanus stolli
AATTAGAAAATTTCTAAATCAGAAAAATTCATTTGTAGTGTTCGACCCGGGAATCGAACCCAGGACCTCCCGATCCAACCGCACATGCAACCACACAACCGACGAGGCAGTCAAAATAAGGTTTATGTTTAATGTATAAGAAATAAGAAGAAATATATTAAAATAAGGTTTATGTTTAATGTATAAGAAGCTATGTATGAAGGCATTTACTAGGCAAGCTTGCTATACCATAGGCCACATCATTATGTTATTAGTCTATTTAGTATAAAAAAATTGCAGACTTTTTTGTATTAGTTATATTTTATTTGGATGCATAGGTAAATATTATCATGTCTAATGTATTTACGTATATACGTGGGAATGGTTTACACTTTTCTACCTAGCTCTTCGGGGATTACAACCGTGATGTTACGTTTAACATTACGTAAAAGTATTGAAACAATTGTCGCTTGTGCGATTCGTAGCTTACCGCTAGCGATGAGACGAGGTCATCAAGAGAAAATTTCGAATCACGCTTATAAAAGTTGGGTAATAGGTAAAAACCGTAATAAAACGTAAAAGTAACCGAAGTGAGATGCGTATATCATTCGGTGTTATTGCGGAACTGCGAGATACAATTACGACCGATATAAAAAGAAGGGTCCTTTGACGTGGGCCTTTAGATTTTTATATCGCTTTCGAAAGTGATTTTCGCGTATTATGTAACATATCACTCGGCGGCTTACAAGACGTATTGTAAGGACTGTTCCCGTGCCATTATGATTGTACTTACGTGGTATCCATCTTGTTTTATTATAAAGCCGCGTACACGTGAAAGGCTAGTCTTTATAAATGATGCACTAAATCAATTACTCTATATATTTTTCGTCGTTACGGATTATATATCAACTCTTTTTGTTTTCATGTTGCTTATCATATTTTTTAATACGCTATAGATATCGTTATGATGAATCTATATAGCAGTTAACACCAGAATTGAAACTCAGGAATATTTTATTTTCAACCTGTTTATCGTTCCACTGCTGAAACATGGGTCTCCTCGCAAAATGAGAGGGTTAAGGCCACAGTCTGCCACGCTGGCCAAGTGCGGGTTGGCAGATTCACACGCCTTAGAGAACAATTTAATTGTTCTCAGGAATATTGGTAAAGCTGAATTACAAGCTACTAGGTTATTTGGCTATGTTTGTGTTTTAATATTATAAAGTTAATTAATTACAATGGTCAATATACACAATCACTTGACACTGCACCACACCAATAATATAACTCAGTTAGTTTCGTTAAATGTTTATATATTCCTATTAACGCATAACGTTCATTATACAAAATACATACCGAAAATATGCTATAAAACTAGTTGGTTTCAATTTGTTGGTTGAAAGTAAATAAACGCTTTTAAAATGAAAATCGAGGCTTTTTTTCGTAGAAAAAAACTTTGCTACGGATAATTAAGGCGGTTCTGTGCGTAATTTTTGTATAAGGAAGTTAATAATACATTAACTTGTAAAAGTTAAGGAAAAATGACAGTTTCGCGAGTGACGAAGCCATTATGTTGTGAGTTTTTATCTTAGTTATATTTATTTGATAATGTTGTTAGTTTATGTCCCATGCCAAATACCTATATCCTCACAAACTTGACATGTTTCTTCTGCATTTATCACTGTCTTATTTAGATAAAATTCTCAGAAAACATTGTGTTGAGAACAATTACAACACAAGAATAGTGTCATTCTGAAAATCCGTGACCTTTGCGAACTATATAGCAATTTTTATACTAGACATAACACTGGTGTGACGAGACTGCGCCTATAAGGAAGGCAATTATGCATAAAAAGTGTGCAGTAAATTTATGAATGTATAATAATGTAACGATGATGAATTACATGTACGTGGCGGGCGAGCAGATCTCTCTTGCAAGCTACGCGTGAAACGTTTGGAGTGTTTTATTAGATAGGTATTTTTCACGTGTGTTTTTGTTTGAATTTTTTGCGGTTTCTGTTTGATTTTACTGTATCTAAAAGATTTGTAGAGTTCAGATGTAAAGCTCACTAAGATACAAATGTGAATTAGATTTTCGACGTGTATTAAAACTAAAGAGTGATTGGGTTTTTGATTAAATTAAAATAAAAACGCTGTTGTTTTATATTTCTATTCACATATTTAAGAGTTTATTATTTTTAATTAAGTTATCGGTAGTTAATATATATTTATTTACTGTTATGTACGTATACATAATGTTGCAGATGTTGCAAATTAAGTAATTGAATAAAAAAAACACGTTTAGTCATATTTACATTATAGCGGATATACATATCTATCACAAACTTGAAAGCGACTGTAAAAATTCGCTACGCAAAGTTCAGATCGTAGCGTTAGTTCCACACGACGAGAGATATCTACATATATTTATAACATATTTTTTTACCCACGAAATGGTAGTCTCTGGCATTTCTTCGGCCAGCTGGCTGAATTAGCTCCATAATCACACGGTAGTGTTACATTATGCTGCAATAAAAAAAAAAAACTCTACATCATTGTTATTTATATTCCTGCGACCGGCGCTGCGACAACATTAATTGTGCGATATTTTTTTTCTGCATAATAAAAGTTTTTTTTTTCTCTTGTGTTTTTATTATTATCACTGTGTAACATTTTTATATAACAGCTCAATACCCTTTATGTATTTTCATCATTCCAGCGATTTTGGTCCTATATTCTGTTCTAGAATTGTTAATATAGATATTTTTATGCCCCTAATTGTAAAACCTACATTGAAAGGCTTAGTACTAAATATATGAGTATTGAACTTAAGCACTTAACTAATTTAAAATTAATGTGTAAATGATAACTAGGTACAAGATGTTATATGATTTACTTAATGGTATACCTTAAAATGAATAATACTTTTTTCATTTGAGTTTTGAAATACAATAAATTTTTAATTTATTTATTTCATTCATTGTTATTTGTTTGACGGATTTTCGTATTTCGATGACATTCATATTGGTTTCCATCTGCGTCCATACTTGCAACATTTCATGTCATAAACATAACATTACGCTTGTGAAGTGGTACACAGAGGAGTGATTCCCCATTTATCTTGTTACGTTTACGTCTTACTAAGGATAAGATAGTGCGTCTATTACCATACACTAGTCACAAATATGGACTCCGCGTCATCACTACAAATTTGAACTAAGAAATCTGAGTTAAAAAATGAAATAGTACCTGTCCCGCGAATCGACTGCAGGACCTCTAGATCAGCAGTCGTGCTTGCAACCACTCGACCATAGAGGCAGTCATATAGTCATAGACACTTCATATCACAGTGTTTATATTTAGTACATTATTCATTTACATATACATATATAGCGTAGTGTCATATACACATTCATGTTGGAGATAATGATCGCCAATCAGATCGTTTCGGAATGTATTTTGCTTAAAAGGATATCAATTAACATAAGAATTTTCATAAAAAATCTATTAAACGCATACTTCTGTAATATATCCTTTTATTGTTAGAAAATAAGTTATACTTTTACTTGTAAACATACACAAGTGACACATAACGTGCACTATGGAACTGAATCATCAAATTAAGTAATAAATTAGAAAAAAAAATATATAGACAACCAGTAATAGATCCTTATCTATTTGTATAGAAAATATGTTCCTTATTCATCAATAAAAATACTTGTGCAATTACCACTTTAAATGTAGAGAACGGTTATTGTTAGAGACTATTGAGAGTTAAATTGACGGAAAACCTATTGTGCTGTTTATGTTTAGTTGAATATTGACGCTTCTTTGATAAAATATGTAGCCCTTAGGAACAATTGTCACCAGACGCCTTATAGAGTAGTATTGCCATTGTTCTCAGTATAGCATGAATGACTATAATAGCTGGTGCTTCATGATGTTACAACGAAATTGGCAAAGTAAAATGGCAGGTGACCGACTGAAATAGAATATCGTAATCTTTTGGAATATGCCTTCAAATAGACTCAGTATCGACTTCAATATAATTCTGTATTCAGACCAAGAATGTCTTATTTAAAATAATCGTCAGCTCTATTGTAAATTGACATTATGGTTCACCGCGTTGAAGTCTTTTGGTTGAGGCGTTTAATCTTTCCTAGAGCTTAGAATATATTTAAAAAAATAATTAAATATAGTATTTATGTTTCTATTTGAGTAATATGGACAAGTAACGAGTATAAGTAATTATTTAAATTGTCTATGAAATGAATTCTATAATAAAAAAAGTATTATATATTATTTTGTCCTATAAGATAATGTAAAGTCTAGTTTTCGTTAATTATATTAATCTTTTGAACAGATATAAAGTGTAGGAAAATACGGGTGGTATTAGGTCAATTTACTGTTCTACCGAGTATAAGCACAAAGGGCAAACAGTAATTTGAGAATTGGTGGGATAATATTGGCAACTGATCCTTGATACGACACCCGTTACCACTTTAATAGGTTATATCAGCTTTGTTTTATCGAAACAGGTGAGACCGGCTTATCGACAATCTCACAGCTTTAGCCTCGAACTAAGGGTTTCGAATGTAAATTGATATCAATTTCACAATACCCAAACGATATCTCCGTTATTATAAATACGATAACTGTTGAAGAAATGCAAGAGTTGCACTCACGATCCCGACTCTTTACTATGCGCATGAATAATTTGTTCCCATTAGTGATTTATATATGATAAAGCACCGGGAATGTGCTATCATATCTCGTATGATTTAGTGCACTGATCTCTATGTGGGTCAGCGCGTTCGAATGTTTATTAGCGTTCTGAACATTGTAATAATTTGGTTTAAGTTCAAATGTATTTATGATGACATGTTGTTTGCTTTGCGAATTATGTTATTTATCTTTATGTACATTATATTCTATTTAAATAGAATTAGATGTATTATTTAGAATTGTGTTTGTTGAAATGTAAATAAATGAAAGTTATTGAAAATATTGTATATTCCCATTTCATAATTATGTGAGGAATAACGTTTCTTTTGTTAGATTATTATAGTGCTGGCTCTGACTACTTGGAATCTGTTAGCTATGTTTTGTGTGTTGCAAAATATTGTTATAATTATTATTCAAAAAGTTCTGTAAATACAGTGAAAAATTAAATCTGAAGTAAATAAAACAGTCCTAGTAAAAATCGCCCTTAACTTTGCTAAGTAAGTATTACTTCAACTTAAAGTTTATAAGCAAGTTGTTGTTTAGGTAACGTGTAGATATAATTATGTCCCGAAGACTTCTTTTTCTCTTTTGAATTTTACATTTAAAAGTGCAATATTTTGTCTTTAATTGCAAGAAATTTGTAAAACTTTAATACATATTTATTTGAAAATCGTATTTGTGTGGTACAGTTCTTTCCTCTATACAGCAGTATAAAATAAGCGTTTTACTAATAATGCATAAGGTCCCTGTGACCTTAACACTGGCACTTAAGTGCGGGAATGCATTAATACCGTCCTTGTACTTTACGGCGAAGTGTCGTTTCGTACAGTTTAGGGGACATTTACATGGACTTTTTTTTATCTCTAGCGATGCGCGGTTGAGTAGAGTTTATTTTTGAATAACGATTTTTTACAGGTGTAATGACTGGGACATATAATTATTTCCGTATTTAAATGTGTATATTGCCTATTTTCAAATTATTTAAATATATTATTTAGGTGCGAGAAAATATAAATCTGATTGTATATTACTTCAGAATACTGAAAGATTGTATGCGCTAACTCTAAATATGCAATCTAGTCGATATCTAGACTTGTGTGTTAGCAAGAATAATACAATTATTTCTATAAATATAACAAAATGCCGGTAATCACTGGAGAGATAGGCAGGGGACTATAATCCCGATCCCACAACTCACCAGTTACGTTTTAATCCCAATATGAAATAGGGGTAAGCCGATCGTAATTATCATTATTATTGACAAAAATATTGATAAAAGCGCAAGAACAATTCACGTGTAAATTCAGTGTAATATATGCGCGCATCGCCTCATCTCCGCTATTAGTCACAAACGGGCTCCACTTCCTACGAGCGCAGGATGTTGCACCATATAACCCATTCATTTATTTAATGGCAGCACTCCGACGATGAATTTTATTGCGAAATTTCGTTCTGAATGCAGAGGAAAAAGCAATAAGAGAACAAAATTATTGAGAAACCCGAGTACACAAATTTTAATTCAATTGACGCGGGACTTTCGAGAAGTAGTTATACGTAGCCGGCGATTTATTTTTATGTCGAGTTTTGTTGAACATGTTTTGATTAACAAAATTAATGTATGTATATGTGAATCTCATTTATCACACGTAATAATATCGAACGTTGAATTATGTTGATGTCGAATTAGTATCACCAAAAACAGATGTGGCTATTTAACATATTAATCTTGAATTGTTAACATGAGACGATTCAAACGTTTTGCCGCCGATTTTTCTTGACTTATGCAATTCGGACCTTGAGTTTTATATGATAGAGTATAGTATAATGTGAACGGATAAAAAATCGTGTCTACGGTAGCCGAAATCAAGGGTCACAGAGATCAAGCGTGGTCGAAAACTGATATTAAAGATAGTAACGAGAGTGATGCATGCATGAATGAGATATTACTGAGGCAAGGAGCCGTCAAGTGATGTAATGATATGCTGAGGGACAGCATCAGATTAAGGCCGGCCGCTGACTGATAAAATTTCAGTTTGAAGCAAGATGGCATATTGATGTGCTTAGATAAATTAAATGGTTACATAAATTAACTAGTAACTCTACTTTATTCTCAATGTAGGCTATACTAATGCTTTGCCACGGCAGAGTACACTTATGCTACATACTTGTATATTTTCGCTAAATAACAGCTAAGAGATTAGCTCTATCACATCTTGATCAATGACATTGTAGAGATCAGCTCTATCACAATGTATAGGTGATGAAAATGAAAATCAAAATTGCATAATACCTTTTACTTAGTATTTAACAACAAGAATTGTTATTCAATTGAGTTCATATAACACTTACGGCCTTTAAGGCAATTAACCAGTGGAAATTTTAAAACAAATTTGAAGTAATACACTGGTAACTGAAAGAAAAGTATATATTGCACGTTGTTTATGCATATTTTAACGCATGTAGAGCGCTTGTAAATAACTAATATGTCATGTTTGCGTTAATTATTGAAATATGGAATAAGTGACCAGGAATTAAGATGGCGATTATTTTTCCTGATAACATTGTAATGTCTTTGATATGTACATAATATATGCTAATTCGAGAAGCTATAACTTGCATGTTGTAGGCGTTAGACATGTTGTAGGAATAACTTCATTCCAATGGCCCTGGGAGATATTATTAGGAACACGCTAATTGCGTAATGACACATGGTGTTTTCCATCACTGCTTGCCATGTTTTATTCATATCACGAACATATTGTGCCATACTTATTACTCTATCAATGATAAGAATTTGTTAAAAAAGATACACTAAAGCTTTTTAGGATTCAGCACAATTTTATTCTGTCGTAAATGTGGGTTATGCTTGAGTTGTTTTGCACTTAATTTGCTATGATTATTCGTTACAATATATAGAGAGCGTGCTTTTAAGTCTTCATGGAAAATTTTAGAATAGGAAAGTGGTACATTGTAATCTACGTTGCTCTTGTTGACATATCATTATAAATCCACATAGAGTATTTAGTTGACACCCCTAATTCAAACTAACTTACAAAATAAAAATGTATATTAAATTGTATTATGCGTAGAGACTTAACAGCAAGATATATTTATAGATACATTTTGGTAGTTGAAAACGGACATATATTTTAGAATATTTTAAATTGTAAGTATATAAAAATGTAAGTTGCGACCCCTAATCATATTACGGTGTTTATTTTTTTCTAAGAAGCGCTGACGTGCTCTATATATAGAGTGAACATATTTGTTTGAAAAATGTAGGTAATGTAGAGTTTGATTAATTGATTTTTGTGTGTAATTTAATGTGTGTTCGCTAATCAACTGTGTGTGTTTATATGATAAATGTTATTGGAATGCGAAACATACAACTGAACATTTGTTTTCGTTTATTTCCGAATTATTTAAAGCAAATCTTAAGTGAGCCAATTAATCACCACGCTACTGAATTTAAAGCGTTCTTCACCAATTAAATTTCGAAAAATCCACTCAGCACCGGAGATAAACGCTACCGTATATCGGTAAGCGGTTTGCGTAAATTACATTAAAATATCATTCCGTTAAAAGATGTCTGTGTTGATAAGTTTAATTTGTGTGTACGTTAGCACTTTCTACTTACGGGTGAAAGTCTGAAATTGAATCACATCGACCGTGAATCTGCTTGAAGCCAACTTGGATGCGAGTCATTAAAATTATCATCATGGCAACGTCAACTCTAATCTGTTTTAAGTTTTAACCAGCGACGCACAATAAATAAGCGGGGCCCCCTTTGATGGGGCCGCCTCGACTCATTTAAGGCACTTCGCTCATTTGGGCACCCAATTAACCGCGAAATGTATCGCTCTGGTCGCAACACAATGTTATTTAGGGGCTCATCAACATTGTTCATACTCATTATGCCTTTATGTACTATATACCACCACGATGGTGAAACATTTTATTTATAACGTATTAATTTCCGAATTTAAGTTATTATAAACTAAATTTTCGTAGCAATAAGTAAAACACAGGCGCAATAGTATATTCGACAAGCGTTAAAAATATTGTTTCAGTATACATATTGTACTTACAATGGAATACGTATGTATATACAAGTACAAGAATAAATACTAAGCGTGAGAAAGACTTAGATTCTAACGCACACTTAGAAACTGAAATAATGTATTCTGTACTATACATATGTAATAACGCACACTTAGAAACTTAAATTATGTATTCTATATGTATGTCTGTAGTGAGCTATAAAACGGGTTTTCTCTTACGAATATAAAATAAATCCAAAATAATTAATACCAACCTAATACGATTTTTTTAATTTAAAACTACATTTCAGTTCGTGGGTGGCTGGACAAAGTGCATTACTACAATGAAATTGAAAGCCATAAATGTATTCCATTTAAGATGCGAAATATTGTAGCAATTACTTGTATAACTTAAAGTGCGAATAACGAATGCTTTTTCAAGGCTACCTTAACTTATACTCTCACGTAAGCGGCCCTTAAACATTTTCTTATGAATCAGACACCACTTAAAACGGACCTTAAGTATACATTGTTGTCAACACAGATATACGAAAACGAATGTGAATTTAAGGATAAAATTTTTACTTAAGACATCCATACATCAATGTAATTCTGTAGATGCTCTTAAACTTTTATTTAAAGCTATAAAAGATGAATCTTTTCGAAATATTGATGGAGAAACAACTTTTTAAAATTTGTTTATCGAACGTGCCTTTGGTTGGTCTGTTTTAAAAATTATAGCGCTCTCACTGAGAATGGTTCAATTCTACATAAATAAATCCTTGATAATCAGACTAGCTGGCGACATTCAAGAGATGACTACCCAAAGCTCCGTGTGAAGTGACAGCTGATTCGATCCGAATACGCTGCTTTTCTGTACTCCTTCACGCAATTTTCAACTCTATACCAACAACATTGAGTCGATAATCGTGTGCAAGGCTGTACCGCCATCACGTAATAATAACAGGTCCCATCTCCTCGACAGGATCTTAAGTGCGTGATCCGTGAGAATTAATTTCAAACTGTAACGGTTATTAGTTTGTGACATTATAAAAACACAGCCTTCCTCAATTGCTTACTTATGTGCAATAAACTAAGCATTTAACTTGAAAGAAGAAATTATGATAAAATGCTTTATATGGTATTGGTAGAGCAGGTCCAATATCCATTATTGATGATAGAGCTGTCGTAACAGAAAAATGTAAACTCGCTGAGCTAGGAAAATATTTGTATATTGACATCAATAGTATAAATAATAATAATATATATAATAATAGTAGTATTATTATTATATTTAATTCAAAACCAAATTATTATTTAACATATTACTATTATATTTAATTCATTACCTTACCTCATGTCTCTTATGGGTAGGTAGAGAGCACTGGATGCTAAAATATGTATCTTTACAGACTTAGCATGCATGTCATAGTTTCGTCGATACTCAACGCTCGCGCACGAGGTTTTTACGGAGTACCTACGAAAGGTAGTTAAGATGCTGACGAACCCATAGCCATTAAAGTGCCGAAGACGAAACTTCCGGAGTTTTATCCATTCGTTGAATAATTGCTCAGATACATATCAATAGAATATATTCTTACGTTTGTTTCTTTTTGGAACGCTTCACTTACGTATGGAATCTTTTATAATTCAAATGTTAGTATGAGTCGGCTTATCGTACATCGGACTTTGTTTGATATAATCTTCAAATATTTTGTTTGAACGTCTCGTTTAGTTATTTAATTTTATATTTTTTACATCGAAAGAGGGCTCTGACTTTCTGTATTTAAAAGTAACAGTAATCTATATAATTAACATTATAACGAGTATATCCGCTACGTATTCATATTCGATACTCGAACATAGTCGGCCGATTAATATTCGAACATAGTCGATCGACATATGTATGTACATTCGGTCTGAAATAATGCTAATAATATCTTAGTTACTATTTACATCGCGAGTAATATAAGTGAATCTATATTTTTTCTTAATAACACATATATGTAAGGTACGTACATTGAGTATAAGAGATTTATTATATGTGAATTTGAAAAACGAAACAAGTGAGTACCGTTAGATAGATACATCTGCATTTCCGTCCGTAGAGAATGTAATGCAAGCCTAATTGAATTCAGGCTGTGTGCACACTAACGGTAACATGCCCACCTCGCTCTAACTGTCATAGGCTAACCACAATGGCCTTAGTTATCTTATGGAAAGAACAGTTCTTGGTTTGTGTCGGTTTATACAACCTTTTTCGTAGGTAGAGCCGATTTAGACGGCTGGTATACTGATACCATGTTTACTGTTCAAGTTATGCTATTCTTTGTAAGTTTGGATGTTTATGAGTTATTCTTAGTTTTTCTTTGCTTTATTTCGAATTAAATTTAATGTTTATTTTATGATATTTGATCAGCTAGTTCGGTTAAGCAATGCTCTACATTTTAATATAGCTTCATCCAAGTGATCTCGAAAATATCAGATGATGAGTTTTGAGCTACGTTTAATATTTATGAAGAAGTATTATTACTTATAAAATACATAAAAATGTTTTAAATATTATTTTCAATCAGTTGTTATTTTGATATAACGGACTAAGAGTATTAAAAGTATACTTGTTATAATAATAAGACACGTAAAAATGGTCGATTATAAAGCGAATTTTTAGTTTAATTAATCGTAATGGGCATTGAAATTTCATTGAAATTTCGCTAAAGAAGTTTCATGTTACCGATCTGATATTTACGCATGTAAAACATGGAAGTGCTGTCATCAGTCGAGCAGCGTCGTTGCGGATGCGATCATAAAAACAGTCGCTAGGAAGCCTCGTGTAACGCGATATGTATATCATCCGGGTGGTCCGTCCGTCCGTCCGTATTCCCGCAATTAACGAGATTGGACGTACATACACAAGGCACGTCTGATACAGTGGAACGCGTAATAAATACATTGTACAGGATTTCAATTTAAAACATATCACGGTATTTGCGATGATGTTAATTTCCGAGTAATGGATGGTGAAACTTGGAATGAAATGTGATTATTCATCGTCAATTACCTCTTAATCGTTTCACTGCTGGACATGTGTCATATTTGGCAATGAAACAGCTTAACGTTATATTTTATCACACTGGCCAAGTGCGGGTTGGTGAAGTTAGAAAACATAATAGAGAACAGTAAAACGTAGAGTTTTAATTATTACGTTTCCTTTACCGTTATAGCTAGTGACTCTCAATTTTAAAACGAATTTGATTATTTATAAATTATATAATTTAAAAGGTTGAATTTTGAACCATTAGTGTATGCTCTGAGCATTAATGTTCAGAAATTTGAAGATTATGAACTAACATATCGGTAGAGAACATTTTACTTAGAAAAAATAAACAGTAGTATTTGGGGTTATACAAGACATTTTTTCAGAAAATCGGGAGTTATTCAAGGGTAAAAAAACTTGAATATTGTATTGTCTTGTACATTAATATAAACAAAACAGAACACAACGATACATTTAAGTAAGCAGTGCTTCTACGGAGAGGTAGGTGGTTCATAGTATAAGTTATACTTATTATACACGAGAAACCTCCTAATATTTGTAACCAAGGATGAAATTGTTTTACAGCAAACAGTTAATTGTACGGCATAATTATGTCAATGGACATAATTGTATTAGTGTCATACGTCTCCAGACTCTATAACAGTAAATATGACCACGCCTCTAAAAGTTGTTGACAGTGTAGAAACCTTTCTGTTCCAACATACCTTAACCAGCGAACACACTGATAACATGTTCATCTTATAGTGTAACTGATGTATTATTATCATCCTATCAACACGCCAGGTCACTTGCGGGGCAGGCAGAGGGCATCGAGTGACACATATTTCTATCCTCACAGACCTCAAGTGCTTGATTCATTTAACTATCTGCGGATTTTTATTTCTCTCACGACATGCAGTTTCCTTGCAAATATCGTAAATACTGGAGTCGGTGATCTCACACGATTAAATTGACAGCCTTTTCCAATCAGATTTTTGATTGCCGCCTCCTTATCGTAACTTTCAGTTTGCATATTTTGATTAATAAAATTTTTGAACGAAAAATAAAATGCAAATATTTGGACCTCTACATATCGCAAGATCGGGATCGACCTTACTGATTAAAGCAACGCTATTAATTTTAATGCAAGTACAAGTACAGTAAGTATTTAAAGCAATTGGATGTGTCATGTGAAAATTTAATTCAACTTTTATTATATCTGCGTGTTTAATCAAGTCAGTATTTTTAATCAATTTTGCATCTAACTACATTTTCCGTAAACGTTTATCAGCAAGAGTGGGATAATTTGATTTATTTATTCTTTTATCCTCATCATCATTAACAGTCTGTCATAGTCCACTGCTGGACCTGTGAGACAGGATTTATTCTTTATCAATTTATAACTAGACTTAGAGACAATCCCTACTGGTTAACACAGGATCAGAGTAAGAAAAAGAAATATGAATGAATATAAGAAGTTTGTGGCAAAACGGACTCTGTAGAGCCAAGAAACACTTACAACTGGGATATAAGAGCACCTGTAAATAAAATTAATATGTATTTTTATTTTTAAAAAACGATGTTGCAAATGTTAGTGTTAAGTTTATGTCAGAACCAGGAGGTTATATAGGCCCGGGACGGGAAGAAGAGGCGCTGCTCAGGGCAGACCTACGTCCAATAGTGGATTTCCAAAAGTTGTTGGATGGTTGGAGGGATGGAACTTCATGGAGGGCATATACGCATATTATATAATATTACATATTATATTATAGTTTGTTTGTAAAATAGTTTAATTTTTTAATTACTTTATATGTCGATGTATCTACAGCTTTACAAAGAACAAGCGAACTCTACATGAAAGCCGATAGACGTGAGCCGGTTATGGAAGCTATATAAATGAAGTATTATTATACAAAAACGCGCGTGCGGCAATCCACTTTTCACTGACGCGCCTTCTACAGTTGTGTATTAGAAATATCATGTAGGAATGTCCGTAGGACTAGAATAGGAAATTCCATAAATTGACGTACCGGAAATGTGGTTTTTTTTATCATTCATTGATGTGTAGCGTCGAAGACTAACACATATCAGCTTGACCAAGCTTTGTTGGTCCTCTGTTAGACTTCTATACAAACCTGTACTTAACCATTTTGTATACAGAATATATTATAATATATTATACAGAAGAGATTGAATGATAGTAAATGATTGTTGAGTGATAAATAATTAGCAATTAATTTCATTGTACGTGATTCTGTACTGTAGCGGCGCCTGTGTCGTTGCACGGGAGCCATGTCTGAGACAACTTGTACATTTCCGTTCTTCTATTAATCTATATCTAATATTATGTTACAAAAAAATTGTTATCTTCCAACTTGGCATCGTGTTTATAATACGGATGTAAACTTAAAATCACGCCTCTAATAACCCAAGGGATAGACAGAGTCGTAGAAGACTCTAAGTTTGACCATTTCACTCCACGTTATCTATTTATTATTTACTAGAGGCCCGCCCCGGCTCTGCACGGGTATTTAAAATATAAATTAAATTTAAAATATTATAAATAACTTCTCCCGTTTTTCCAAAATTTCCCTTCACTGCTCTGCTCCTATTGATTGTAGCGTAATGAAAAGTATACAATAACCAGCTCAGAAGTATGAAAAATAATTGTACCAAGTTTCGTTAAAATCCGTCGAGTAGTT
>DWEJ01000912.1:0-14468 GCA_018245835.1 Mysoria sejanus stolli
ACTATGGAATAGGTGGTGAGCCTATCGCCATCTATCGGGCACATATCCAGACTCCGAACCACTACTAGAATGAAATTAATTTTTTTAGATTTAGACGGCTCTATGACTTTACACCTGTTTCTCGATTATTTGTTGACTATGACTCAGTATGTGTATTCAACTTAACATTCAAGGCTATATTTTTATGTATATACCTACTTTTATATATATCTTGGTTTGTCGACTGCCTCGTTGGTCGTGTTGGTTGCGATTGCCGATCGGTAGTTCCTGGGTTTCTAAATTAGATTTTCTAATGGAGTCTCGGAGTCTGGATATGTTCCCGGTTTATTTCAATAGGCTCACCACCTATAAAACAGTGGGACGTAAACGTAACTGGTAAAACGTGGGAGTGTTCTACATTCCTCTGGCAACCTCTTCGGAGATAACAGGCTTGATTTTACCTTGGTTATAAATTAATTCACTTTATAATAATTTTGTGTTTCCTTCAGGCATATGACGTAAATCTATAGTACAATAAAAAAAATGTTTTATTAGGCACAAATCGTAAATAATTATTAGAATAAACAATTCGTGTAAGAGCACAGCTAAAAGCTTTTCAGAAATTTGAAGTTCCTTCCGACAACTCTTCTACGTCCATTCGTTATTTATGTTTGTCGAAGTTTGTTTCATTTGGTTATTTAATGTTTCCTTTGCGCTTAAATTGCTTAATACATAAATTATAGATTCGTTAATTAATTATTCATTCGTTCACCCCTTTATACAGTTTTCTATAAGCATTTAAGCGAAGATTCTGAGAGATTATTAGCGTTTGGAGTTCCATCAAAGCGTCAATGTTTTGCCGACAGTATCTGCATATCACTGAAGACGTCTTGCTTCAGACGGATGTTAAAACAAAGCGGAGGCTGAATGACACTGCATGCGAATGACCATCAGTATTGTGTAGGCGTATCTCGAAATTCCGAACCGCGATGCCATTGTTCTAAGCCGGGCTCTAGGTAGAGACGCATGAACTGGAAGAAGTACTACAGATACAAACTGTTTCAGTTCAATAAAAACTCTTTCATATCCTCTTAATACTTTAATACACATGGAGATATAACTTTCTCTATATTTATGAACGTAAGAACGTAACTTCACGCCTGTAATCCCCGAAGAAGTAGGCAGAGGAATGCAGAACATTCCCACGTTTCACCGGATACGTTTTCGTCCCACTATGAAATAGGTGGTGAGCCTATTGCCATGCATCGGGCACATATCTAGACTCCGAACCACTACTAGAATTCTAATTTAGATTTTCTAGTAGAAAATTTCTAATTAGAATTTTTTTGTAGCGTTCGTCCCGTGAATCGAACTTGTGTAATATTTTTTTATAACAAGATTTCTTTTATAAGGCTCTTTCATGACGCGGTCAACAAGATACTGACATGAACCCAACATCAGCACATTTGCTATGGCTCACAACGTTGGGTAGTAAATTGTAGACCGATCGTAAAACTGTAATAAAACACATATCCCATTGACTCACTAATCTCGGGCTGCATTAGTACGATAGGCTGAATCTGGCCTTGTGTTTGTGTCTTAATAAATACTCATGCTTGTGAATTCTGGATAACAGAATATTATTTGTAGGAATTAGCAGATTAGACCAGGTCTTTGTCCAGTAATAAATAAGTACAGGCTGATATTGGTCATAAAAATTATTATGGTGAAGACGATAAAAAGAATTATAGGGAATGTGATAGTTATAAAAGATTTGGCATTTCCTGGCATAAATCTAATTCAAGCTGTAGTTTAGAGCAAACAGAAGTTTGTTTAGTTTTTATTTGAAACTATGTCCTTAGCCTTATGCTTTCATTCTGAGAGGAGACCCGATTTTCAACAACGGAACAATAAAAGGGTTGATAAAAAATGCGTGTATCCTGTACAGCGCAGTCTCTACCTCCGTTGGGGTCATTACACATAAAGACTTGTTTAGGGAGAAATTCAATTGATAATTTAACACAGTAATACGCATTATTTAAATCGTGTTAGGATTGAATATAACATTAAAACTTCAGTAACAGTAATGGCTACGTCAGGAAATGTGCCACATTAAGATGTAAACGTAACTATTAAAACGTGAGTGTGTATTACATCCTGAATACCTCTTCGGGGATTACGGGCGTGATGTTTATAAAATAGGTAGTTTAATAATAGGTGGTAAACAAACGCCATCGCTCATATAAATCGATTTTATTTCTGTTCACATACGTTACGTGTACATACATACATACATACACACATATTATATTATATACACCGCAATCAAGGAGAATTTTTAGTATTGTGCGATCCTGAGTGTCCTAACGCATTTGCCAGCGCACAGTCTTATTTTAACCATACGTATATGAAGAATAGTTTTAGAATAATTTGTAACCTAAAACTTACATATGCGTAACAATTAATAACACATTCAAATTAATTTATACAAATACAATTATGTTAAATACACATGTAATTATTTGAAATAAAGTTTGAGTTATCGTATATTGTTATGACAATGATAGTATTAGAATATAATGTCGTATGACTATTGAGGGATTCAACAAATTTTAAACAAGAATTAAACGTGAAAACACATTAATATTTCAATTAATATTATATCAAGGAATAATCACAAGAAATTAGGACAATATTGAATAAGCTCTTCTGTAGGGGACGTAAAGCGCAAATATTAAAATCGGATAATACCGAAAGAAAAGAAACTATCTAAGGAAATCAAATGGTTTGCAGAAATATAATCATATTCTATGTGATAAAATTAAAAAACAGAATTTTAGAGAGAAAGGTTCATTATATTTTTCAGTGATATTAAGCGTCTACTAAAACAAAACCATCTCTCAACTAACAACAAGTAGAAAAAATAAAAAAAATAAAAATATCAATAACAACAAAGTTTTATAAAAACAGTATAAGCTGCTTATTTTTTCCCCCTTTAATAACAGTTGCAGAACGACTCCGGCTTAAAACGTATATTTTCCGTAATTAGCCACCTGCGCTTTGTAATAAGCTCGTTGACAAACGAGACTCGACTTAAAATTCAAAATGACGACATAATGGAGGTTTACTAAACAAAGCAATTAATTTATCACATAAACATTCACTTTTTAAAACACGTCATTATTTACATTGAAAGTAAAGTGCACAAAATAGATTCCGGAAATTAAGTATGTTCACAAAATATGATCTATCATTGTTCAGTTTTTATCTAAACTTTACATTAATTATTCAGACTACTTTATTATAATCGCAGTGATATCGAAAGTACGTAGATGAGTCAAATAATACTCAGTCACAATAGGTTCTAATTGATGATTATAATACAAAAAATACAAAATTCACTACAACGGCTTAGCGCTTTAATTTTTACAATGAATTATTATTTTGTATTGTTTAACCGAAACATTTTCATCGAACACATTTATCTAATAATACTCACTCATTTATCGTTCCTCTACAGTTTTTTTACACTTTTTATTACAACACGATAACTTACAAAAATAGACCTGGTAAATAATGGTCCACATAATTAAATTTGAATCTATAGAAATGCTACAATAAGACAAACAACTATGATTCCCTCTATAATACAAAGTTTCTAGTACACTGTCCTTTGTTCGGGGACGCATGCAAATGTACAATATTTACTGTCGTGTCAAACGAGACCCTCGGGAGTCATCGGGTTAATGTTACTTCTGTATCACTGGAACTCCTAGAACTCTCTTTAATAACATCAAGCTCCCTATTTGACAACGACGAATGTCGGGAAAACTTATGTATTACACCGCAATCACTTTTATCTTCACAAAAATCACGCACCCCACTACAACCACCGATATAATCTTTGGCCTCGTCCGATTCATCATCCACTATATCGTTCACTTCAACTTCTAACAAATTATCGTTTTCCTTTACACCGTAAACACCGAAACTTCTCTCGTGACTAAGGCTTCGTATCCTATCAAGATTATGCTCCAAATTTGGCACATTATCATCGTCTATCATAGCAGAATCATTAAATTTCCACTTTATACTAGAATTAAAATGTTCAACTGCAGGGTATATCCCTATACTTTTACTACTATACCCGAAATCCGGACAGTTCGGAAAATCTCACAATTCCGGGTGCCTTCCGTTACAGGTTTTATTGTATGTGCTTTCATCAAGGCTGAGATTGGAACGGGACCGTCCACATTCAAGGCCGGGTCGGAATAGACAGAAGTCAGAATTTTTCAATCTGCATTGCCTCGAGCACGATTCAATTTGGAACGCAGTCCTGTCTAGTTGCCTATAGTCTGTCGGTCCGTAACCATCAAAGAATCTGGCATTATGTTTGCAAGTTCCGCTCGGACAACCTTTAAATGAACCACTACAGCGAAGAGGATCTCGATGACAGGCCTTTTGAATCGCATGAAGAGAAGTGGATGAGACAGTCCTTTCTAATATTTCGCCCCAATATTTTTCTCCCAGTCCTTCAAATTCGCCCTTTGAATGCAAATCAGATGCAATAGGTGAGCCACAACATCCAGTTGGCTTTTCGTAGCCAGGATAAGATTTGGATCTTCGGCAACAAACCTAAGAAAAAATCTGTTTGAATATTTACTCTTGAAAGTTTTAAAATAATACACATAATACATATATGTACATTTTCGGTTCTTGTGCTACAAAAAATGAGATCTAAGAATACATAGATATAAATAATTGCTTACATAATACTGTAGTAGTTCATGGCTGATTCTTCTGAAATGGCTATTTAATAACCAATAAAGAAAGGGATTCCAGAAACTGTCGCTTAACGCTAACCACGTGACTATAAAGTCTAAAGTAGGGGGAACCTGCAAGATCAGAACGTTAATAATAGACAAACGAATATTAGAAACGCTGACTATGTTGTTATGAAACTAAATACCTTGCACCCTGTACATGCCGCAACTACTTCTTGGATAGTCGCTGGTGTAACCATTACAATAAATCCTAATGACATCGCAGCCATTGTTCGCGATGTACTCACACTGTGCGGCCTAACCGGCACTGGAGGTTGCTGAAATAAATTTTGAACAATAACAACAATATGCCAAAAAATACCAAATATATCAATAATATACCAAAATACAATACATGTTAGTTCAATACAAAAAATAGTATCGAGTGGTCCAATTTTATTAGTATCAATATAATTATTACAAAATACAAACTGAGAATGTAATTACTAATAATGATTAAACATTTAAGGAGGCATATTTTACGGAATTGCGTTCGGCGAAAGGACGCAAAGTACCCACTTAGTATCATGGATTCAATTTGCTTTCAGAAAAAAATAAAATATAAAGAGCGCTGATGCTTTCTACTCCTTTTAAAATATTAGCACACAGACCGTAACGAGAAATATCCAGACAGAAGTCAGTAGCCTCAAGGGTATTTGCTTTTTACTGGGATCAGATCAATCCATCGCAGTTCTCTATGAATAAGGATTGAATTGATTTTACTTTAATATAATTGCAGTCGTACCTACGAAGTCAAACTCGGGATACACCCAATAATTTCTTATTTACAGACTAAAATCAAATGATCGTAAATTGACATGGAAATTGTGATTTTCCTACAATTATAGTGAAATATGTAATAATGCTAAAACTTTACCACGGTCTCGATTTCAGAATGCGAGGCTTTAGTGCAAGGTGCGTGAACTCCGTTCGTCCTTTGGCCCTCGTCACATTTGCTCCTGGTCTTGCTGACGTGAAAGCCGGAACCATAACAATACATCAAAGCCATCGTCGTCGGGAAGTAATACGCGCAACATGAAAGTATTCTAAAAAATTAAACAATCATATTAAACATTTACATTTCATGACATTTTCTTCGTATTAGCCCATAAAGGTAATTTTTGAAATCACCAGAAAACAATCTTATAGAATTTTGGCAATACTTTAAAGGTCATTATGAAGTTTTTATAAACAACGGGTCCAATATTATTGAAGGAAGAGTTAATTTATTATAGTATTAAAATGTTGATATACCTGAACGCAACCCTGCTATGAAATACGTCGCAAGCCATTAAACCGGTGGCGTTGAAATAATAGCCGGATCTCGGTAAAACCATTATAGCAAATAAAGATACGGATAAAATCCAAGTTATACTTATGACCAAAACGCAACCCTGAAAAAATGAAATACTGTTAGATATTAAAAAATTAATATACTCCATTATATTTTGTTTCTCGTTCTATATGCTCCATTGATAGCTGTTTGATGTCATTGTATTTAACAGAACCAACCCATATATATAGGCTTCGGTACAGAAAATAAATTATTCTGTGTCGATTCCATTATTAATCGTATAGGCATCGTAAAGCAATAATCGTATAGGTTTATATCATAATGTTGGTCTGTGAATTCTAATTAAAATACTTGTTCATATTATAATCGCGTAAACTGACAGATACTTTCAATTTCTCTTATCTCGCATTCCCCACTTGGTGTATCAAAATAAACTTATCTCAGGATTAAAGCTTTATTAACAAAATCTTCCTAGCTTATACTCGTATCTAAGTAACGTTTAAATCTTGGCAGCCAGAACTTCTTAAGCGGCTCACAGGAGAGATTTTAAGGCTGAAAAGATGTTATCGAGCAAAGCCTACTTTGAACAGTAACTTATTTGTTGAATTTTAAATTATTTGGAAAGTAAGATCACGTGTTTGTTAAAATATAACCTCTCATATTTAATTTAATGTATGTTTTACCATAATAAATTTGCTATTATTAAATTCGACACTGCTTTTATAAAAATAATGGTTATGAGGCGAGGGACGTGTTATAAACTTGGTTGTAGTAAGTCTGTACGGTGGCAACACTGTCACCATTGATACATGCCTATTTTATGCATAGTCTATGGATGTCAATAAAGTAAAATAAATTAATTTGCGAGTTTTAATTAAAAAACTAAATCTGGGTGCATCCGACACATAATTGTATGTCTTCAATTGATAGAAATAAATAATTAAGTAATCGGAATGAGGGTCCAAGCGTATATTTGTACAGTTTAGGTTCAAAAGATAATTTATGTATGTAAAACTATATTAATATACAGTATGTTTTTTAAAGAGCTGGCATCGAAAGTAACAGTCATACAACTATTGGCAATTATAAAATCATTAAGTATAAAGAGATTTACCTTCTTACTGGAATGCTTCTGGTATGTATTTGGATGCAACAAGTACAGATATCTATCTATCGCCATACAGACTAAAATTACGGCGCTTTGTTGACTCACGGCTCCCCTCAAAAGAGCCTGAAACATAAAATATCCCCTAAGCAATTGTTAACAATGTTCAAGGTTCGGTAACTTGCGAAAATTTAAACTCACTTCGCCGAAAACTTTGTGCACAGTCACTAAATAAGCCATCAACGATAAAGAATTAAGAGCCGTAACCATGAAGTTTTAACGATTCCATTGTCCGCCAATGACGTGCAGTCAGCGTTTCCCAACAATAAGTCTTTTAAACGGGGAAACTTTCAGCGTATCATCAAAAGAGATACCACAATGGCGTTGGCCGTCCTTTATTACGCATCGCTTACATTATTACAGCACATTTGGAATTTCGTCGAAGAATCAAGGGAATCTCATTAAAACCAACTCGGTAGCGAAAACGAAAACAACATCAAATGTAAATACGACGACTTTAGTAAAATAAAATAAATTGGTAGCCTACCAAACACTCTTATCCCTAGCATCCGATTACCTTTTAACTTCGCCTACTCAATTGGGAACTTTTTCTCAGGGCCAACTTTACTCATTTTCTCTTCATCTCTTGTTTAAATAAAGTTTTAGAAAGATTTTGAAGCTTCGTCTAGCTCTAACCGGATTAAGCAATGCTTATGAAATTTCATAAAACATAATTTACATGATATCTATTTTGTTTTCATGTAAAGTTTGTTAATACTGAAGAGATACGTTGATTGTATTTCGATTTAATTCCTCCTTTATTTCGTTAATTCAAGTTACAGGAACTACGTATTTACTTTAATTATTATCTGTTTGAGTTTTACGCACGGGCGCTTAATTACAACGTTGTTAACAAGGGCCGAATGAAATCCGGTCGGTGTTGCATTACACAATTAAATTTTGATACATTTCTGATAAAATAGAATGTACTTAATAAGTGGTTTTATTCTAATTTAAGATTACCTGAATTTGACAGAATATTTCACCGTAAGGCCAGCACTTGTACAAAGCTGGCAGGAGAGCTACAGGCGCAATAAGAATTCCCGTAAACAAATCGTTCAATGCCAAGGAAGTCAGAAGATATCTTGGCTGCAAAGAAACAATTATTTAACAACAATTGTAGATCAAAAGCGATTACAAAACTAATAAAACAAATTAATATGTTGATGTCATTGTTAGATATACGAAACTAAAAATTCAAATTCCTTTATTGTACATGTTAGTTTGTAAAAATTCAGCACCAATAAGTCGAGCAAATTGTGACTTGTACCAATCCACCATTACAGTGTTTCACGAAATATAACTTCTTGTAGTCAGTCTCGCGGCAAGAAGTCCCAGTAAATTTCTATCTCAAATATGTTCCGTTTCATGGTAAACAAATTTTGCTATTAGTACGTGTCGTGATGGATATCCTTAGATACGTAGTACATTTAACATGGGCATATGTACTTTATATGCACATTCTGGCCAAGTAAGAACAGTTTCATTCGTATACGCAATTTCAATAATACACCCAAATATTTCTGAATCTTGAACTTAGGAATCTTTTATAAAAATTAATAATAACCGTTGTATACATATCATATATCTTCCTTTGAAATAATATTTGGTCTTGACCAAATTATATAGTGTTATAAAATAAATATTAATCGTCAGGATTTTAAATCTTACCTGATTGTCAATATACTTGATATACCGTCGGTTATTCAGCACACAGATCAACACAAGGTTCCCAAAGACAATTCCCATAGACAAGGCGAATATGAAGAAGGCTTTTAATATGTCACCTGGTGCTGGAAAAGTGGAAGGCCAGCCTTTATTGTTGAGCCAGCACGAGTTGTTAGAGAGAGATGGCGCTACAAGCAATGCGCCTTTGGTCGAGTCGAACATAGTCGGCGCCTGCGAATAGCAGCGCACTCTTCATTTGTATAAGGCATTTAGATCGCATGCAACACAGCGTATTCTTAGTTGCTTCAGTTATTCTTATTTATTAGTTTCATCTTTCATTCCTTCTTTAGCTTAATTATAACATAGAAGACAAACAGCTTGTACGTGGACACTTCTAAATCTTGATGTCACCATCGTCTGAAACAAAGAGAGCAAATAAATTTGGTGAAATAATATTTTCTACCTCACTAACTTTACAGTCATTCGATTTTAGGTATATTATGACAGACACTTGCTAAAATTTTCACGTCTAAGAAACTAAACGCAAATTTCATTGATTAATTCCCAGTATGTAATCATACGTATAAATATACCAGCAATTTAAGCAAAACGACTGCGATTTATTCCGCAAAGAAACAAATTTTGACTTCAATTCAATAAATTGAAGCAACAAAAATTTTTCCACTGAAATCGGAACAGATCCAAAGGTTCTCACGTAAAATTCAAAATGCTATATTTGGAACGCCTAATAAAATATTCCTGTTGCGTTTTAAGGAAAAGAAGGGCCGGTAATGTCTCTTAAGCTTTGAAAATCGAATCAATTTTACATTTTTTGTAACCGCGATAAGCGAGCAATATTTCTTTAACAGAATACATCAGCTTTGTTATGTAATCAAACAAATGAAAATGAATATGTTACGAAATATCTAAAACACTTCTTTGCTTTAAATATAAAATTTGATTTACAAGTTACGATTTCTCTTTTTACATAAATATTGCCTATTCATACAGGATATTTCACTAAAAGTTCATACTTAGAATTGTTTTAAACAAAGAATGTACAGAAGCTACATTCATACGAAAACGCGTAATGGAAACCTTATAAGGTTACATTTGAAACTGTACACCGGTCTGTGGTTAAATTACAACAATTAACAACTTCGTTTGATTTAAATACAAATAATCAAGGCTTCGAAATTGATTTCAACTTTATTGCGTCAACTAAAATTATTGGCTTAGCTGTTAATACTTCATGGGCTCACCGTAATCTGGAATCCAATAAAGTGCTTCCATCCTCTAATCGTATTGGCCTCTATTTCATCGTCTGTGCATGTAGTAATTAGATTTCGTACCATGAAGGTTGTATCATATTCAAAAATAGATTTTCTATTGATATCCACGCAAATAACAAATCTTTAACCGAGACGTATTCGCACAATCATTTTTTGAAAAGATTTTATCCTAGATAGATCAACGTCATCAGCTTTTTGCAGTCCTCTCCCCTAGGAGTTGTGCCCTTAATCCACACGCTCAGTATGCAGGTAAGATACCACAGAGCACAGCTTCTTTCGCCGCCCAGGATACTGCCCATAAGCAGCCAGATATCTAACATCTACTCTAACCTACTATACATAGGATTAGTCCATATAGACTATTTTCAAAGTTTTTTGCTGTCACTGTACTTATTACCACATCACGAAAAAGCCACTTAAAATTTAAGATTTGAATTCTTGATTACAGTTTGTAAATCCTGTAAACTAGGCCGTCAACTGTGATACTATTTGTCGGCCGTTTATCTGTTTGGATATCTATTGAATAGTATATTTTTTTTCTAACTGCATCACGCAACAACAAAATTAGTAGTTGGATTTAGATTGATCTTTTTATGTTAATAATTAAAATACTATGTAGAAGTATGTCCATGATTCAAAATTTTCGGGTAATAGTATTATAAAGTACATATATAGCTGTCATTACGCTACGAGTAAAATACGGCATGCGTCTAGCTAGTGTTTTGCAACTAAACGTACAGTATGGCTTCCGTATTATAATGTATGTACATACATGAAATTAGCTTGGAACTGAGCATCACTTGCTTTGCCCAACTTTCTCCAGGGTTAGAGACGCTAACAGTCAGTTTTTTAATGTCTCTGTGGACTCTAAAGTGAGCACTCTTCATTTGGCAGTTTATAAACAATGATCCGTGCAAGAATGACGCGTGATAGCAAGTTTTCGATAAAAATATGCTTTACACTATGCTAAAACTACATATATACATGCTAAAACTACATATGTAGTAAAATTATGAACAAAAGTATGATTATAAGATTTACCTACGTTTTATATCTTTTTGCTGTTTATATTTTGTTATATTTAATTAAATTTATCTATACTGCCTCGTTGGTCGTGTTGGTTACAAGAGCGACTGCAGATCAAGAGGTTCAAATCCCGGGTCAGGCGCTATTACATTTTTCTAACCCAGATTTTCTAGTCGTGCCTTGGTGTGTGGACATGTGCCCGTTGTATGACAATAGGCTCACCACCTATTTTATAGTGGGACGTAAACGTAACTTGTGATCATGGGACTGGACTACCCTCTTTTGCCCACCTCTTCGAAGACTACAGGCATGAAGTTTCGTGTTACGTATTTAGTTGTACTGAAGGAATTTTTTTTTTAATAATAATTACTCTACGGAACAGGTAATGTACACAAATGAAACGTTTTATCCCAAAATGGGAACGTTATCAATATCCATAATGACGGCAACGTACGTTAATATCAGCGTATCGTCGCCTGAACAATTCCACGTCGAAATAAAACCAACCTCATTATGTCGAGAGAAACACTTCACTTCATTGCAGAATATATTCCACCGCAAAATCGAAAAGAAATGAACTGAGATATGTATGTAAATGGGGTTGTGACACATATCCTAAGAATCCAGCTGGCGATCTAGCTAGATTTCTCGTTAGGACATTTCTAAGATTGGTGAAGGGGCAGTCGATATCCGAAAGGAAATAGCGCAAAGGAAATAACTTCGCTAAGACGTTAAGTGCCGTCGCATTTTCCGTCGACGTTATTTTTTGTACGACACTCATAACAAACTCAATTATGTCGTTCAGCACATACTTTGAAATTGAGTTTGGGGCGTGTCGTTTTCACGTGTGCGCGTAGTATATGACTGCCATGGAAAAAAACTTATTTGAAAATCATTTGATACATAACATATATAAACCAGATATCGTATAACTAATGCAGGAAACGATTTGCGTTAATTCCATTTCAAATTTTAATACGATTTATTATTGCATATTGAAAATACGATTGTTATGATTTCGCGAAGGTCGGGAGTTCACACCAGCATGGTACTTTAAAGGTATTGGAAGTATGAATACATTTTGATTGTTAACCAAAAAAAACATTTCAAAACTGTTTACATATCGCCAAGGGTATCTAAAGCGAAGGGTATTTAAAGAAAAAAATATCACGATCGGTGGAAGTAAAGTGAATTGGCAATCTGGTGCTCTATGCCATCCCTGTAAAGACCTGACAAGTTGATACTGAGGAAAGATGAGAAATAGTACTAACGTCAACAATTAGCAACGATAGGCCGACGAGCGCTTATATTCTCGTGCTCCATCAGTCCCAAGATTACATTTTTGTCGTCGTGCAATTTTGGCAAATCATACAAAGTATCCTACATGTTGTGATGATAAAGTTAGTAATTCGCAAACATTACCGAATCGTGTTCGAACGACGTTGGCTCGTAACTCATGAGTTTTGAAAGCCCGTTTGCATCCAGAGCGATAAATTCGTCGCTGCGTCACAAGGAACAACGACACGCAGCTATTGACAGTTCAGGCGGCTACGTCAAATCATTTTATAGATTCACTTAATACATATTGCATACAATGTTCCATGTATGATTTTCGTACTAATATCATTGTGTTGCGTTGTGTACTTTTGTGTTACGTTGAATGCCTCGTTGATTTATTGATTGACCTAGCTTAAAAACCGGGGTGAGTTTTATATTATTGGATCATTATAATTTATATTTCGCAGCGTACATTTCAAGTAATGGCTCGGAGTGTAGTTTAGTGTCCGATGTACGGCAGTAGGTAATTCCATAATAAGACTTAACACGTTCAATACCAGCTGGAAAAGTTGGTTTTTTCGAAATTTTGAAATTGTTATATTTGTTTAAAATTTGATTAAGTGTGCTAAAATTACTTTCTATAGAGTTTCTTTAGTTTTTATATTATCTAGGTAGGTTTAAAATGATAAAAAAAACACGCGATATCGCGTCATCGGCCATACATTTTATTGGTGCCCATATTATGACTGTGTATGTGGAGGTAAAGTCTATATAAATTATATTGACGAGACTAAGTGCACTAACAAAATCAACATTTTTGCGACTAAAATATAAAAGACAATAAAGATTCGCTTACAAAATCAGAAATTTTAGGAACTAAAGTTACGTAATAGACTCTATTATGTTTTTTCTCATTGAACTACTCTCGGTAGTACTCCATTCCGTTGTATACGTAGCTTGTGATGGTTGGTCAAGTAGGGCTTGTGCAACAGGTGAATTAGATTCATTGGGTCCTCCTACCTCCAATTCCAGAATTTCCTCGTCTTTCGATTCTGAACTACTTTGACTAACGTCACTAGAATTATACTCAATGTCATCCACATCTCTCCCTGTATAAATGTCCTCGTCTGAATCCAGTAAAAAAGCCTCTATGTCATTACTTCTCAGTCTTTTTCTTGCGTGATTTGGCATAGTAACGGTCCTTTTTGAGGGTCCTGGTTTGTCATTAATAATTTAGAACAAAAACCGTACGCAAATGCAACGAAAAACAACTAAAAAATCGCAAAAAACGAAAATAAAGCTTACGCACTCTACCACTCAAACACCGGTCGAATGCAGTCGGCTGGCTAGCAAAAAGAATATGTCTTACTCGTGGGCCACGACCACCATCTCAAACCTGAGGCCGAAATAAGTTCCACAAACCGTTTCGCTATGGCTGCTATTCCGCAGCGCATACAAATCTCGTGGGTACAATCACGCGATGTCGCATGGACGGTCACTGGCTGGAGGGCCACATCACGTATTATTTGAAATTAGCATTTTACATTTTATTTTATATTTGTTCAAGTAACTTTAGATCTATTTAAATGTTGAGTGTAATGACGTAAGTCTTTGTTGTATGATGGACGGTACAAATATTTAGAGAGGACGCTATTTCTTTTTATTTCACAGAAGAGAAAAAGAGCGTGCGAGGCCCTTGATGCTTAATGTCATTTGGAGCGCAGGCATTTTTATTGTATTTTATATATTTATTTAAATGTACATATTTTTACGAAAACTAAACCACTTTTTTTATAATATGTAAGTAGCAGACGAGCATGCAGTCCACCTGATGGTAAGTGGCTACTGCCGCCCATAGACATTTGAAATCAACCCCAGATAAGATTAGATTCCTATCTCAGGTCGACCACAGATGCGCCTCTACCCCTGAGGACTAAGCTGGA